>VYZS01010311.1:24533-36571 GCA_013400695.1 Neodrepanis coruscans | reverse complement strand
CACATTCCCACACCAAAATGTAACAGGAAAGGGAGACACCAAAAAGCATACGCATCCATGCTCAAGGGCTTCATTTATGAGCAGCTACGTTTTGTTATGTCAGGAACTAAGCTCCAGATCCTGGAGCAACTAGAAATCACTTTGAAAAAAACAAGAAACACACTTAGGAAAGTCCCAGTTCCTCGCCCCATACTCTTTGACCACGCACAAATCCACCTGAGGTGGCAAATCTACTTACGGAGTCTATTAACTGGAGTGTTTCTGCAAATTCTAAGAGATTCTTAACATTATCCAGGATGTTGCTCTGGTGAACAATCATGCACCGTGCAGGTGATGCACTTTCCTCAGGTAAGCAACCATGATCCACTGGTGGAGATGGAGTACAGTGGTGATGTTCCCCCAAACAGGAAACAGGTGCACTGTCACCACTGATCCTGGTACTGTCAGCAATTGTGGTGCTGTGCCAGCCGCTGTAGTTTGATGTGTGGTTCTGTGTCTAAAGAAGAAAAGAAAAAAAAAAAAAACAGAAAAGGGAGGGGGAAAGGCAGAAGGAACTTAGCAATGAAATTGCACAAGGGGTCCGATGCCACTGGAGGAAAGATAATAGTTGCATCATCATCTAAAAGCTTATGCCTAGAAAACATTTGTCAAGATGTTTCCTTTCATCAGCACAAGATCTTCTTTTAAGTAATATTGGCATTGTATTTTTCATCCCAAAGTTACCTCATAATTCACTTCCAGGATTTTAGGCATATATCATTACTAACATATAATCAAGTCATATTACATTACTCCAAGAGCTCAAAAAGTGTTTGTAAGTCATTTTCTGTCAGAAGCAAGAAACGGCAGGATTTCCCTACTGAGAGCTCAGCACTGTAGAAGGCTAAAGGGTTTAAGATTTAGAGTTGCTTTTGTCTGCTTATCTCCTTTTCTTCTGCTATCCCTGTCTAATGCTACAGCTTACACCAATGCAATGAAGAGGCTGTCAAATCAACGTGGTTAGGAAAGCAGAAGAACAAATTAACAGAAGTTTCTTTCCAGTGTGATCATGCAACAGAAGAAATTGCAAAACATTAAAGTTAAAAAGTGGCCAAACTAACGTATAATGCATGCAGTTGTTTTACTATTAATTTCAGTATTACCCAAACAAACAAACAAACAAACAAAAATAATCTGCTGGCTATCACCTATCTTCAAGAATGATTTGGGGATTCTTGACTTTGGTGATGGTGTTAAGTAATTACATAAGGGTTTTCACACATTAACATCCAATGGCATATACAACAAAGTGTGAGAATTCAGTAATAGCCAGCACTTGCTCCACACATGCAGTTATGAAGAATCTAACATTATCTGGAGAAGTAAAACAAACTGTCAAACATGCACCAAGTCTGAAGTGTATAAATATACAAAGTATAAAACACAGCTGAAGGAAAGAACAACAGAAAAGAAAAATCTAATGCACAGGCACTACATTTTCCTCATATGAACCACTGCACACTTTCAGAAATGCAGATTCCATTGATTAAAGATCTGTAGGATTTTAAATTTTTGTAAAATCATTGTGTTTCCAATATTACATCATGTTACAGAGCCCAGTTCTTCTCCTGCTTTGCAAGGTAAAATACCTGCAAATTGTTTGGTTTGGGTTTTTTTAATAAAAGAATACAAGCAAATACAGATTATATATGTGCTATGTTTCATCCTTTTAAAATGGAAATATAGAGCCTTGATTAGTACTGAAGGCAGAGGGGGAGTAAAAAGTTAAAAAGACAAGCACTGGGGTAAGGCTGCTATCCCTCCATCCAAGCACACAGTGACAATCTTACTGGTAATGCCTGCTGCCCTTTCAGTTCATTCTCAGTCGACATTAGTAGCAACTCTAATTCCTTTATTCGTTTTTCTTTCTCAGGGTCTTCATCATTATAGTGTCTCTGAAATTAAGAGTTAAGGGAAAAGAAAAGATAAAGGTCTGATAGGATGTAGCAACTAAAATGCTTATGGCTTGCCGACCTGTGGTTATAACAGCCAAATTAGATTCAAAGATGAAACAAACATCATTTGTATTTTCCACTACCAAAGTCCCTGCTGAATTTCAGTATAGATATTTGAAATGAAGAAAGTGAAAACTATCACAGCAGATGGCAACTACTGTGTTTTAAAACCACTTCAGAAGGAGCCATGTTAGCCATGTTAGAACTTCCCCACCTTCCCCATTTTCTCTTTCCACCACACTTAATACATTAAAATGTTTCCTTAATGTACAACAATTTATCAGATATTTAAGATACTGAGTCTTGAAATGAGGTTCAAGTTATCTACCTGGATAGCTGCAGCAGCTGGCTGAGGAACATTGACAATATTTACATGCAGTGCTACTGGATATGGGATCTGACCAGGAACCTAGGCCAAAAAGCAAGAGACACTAGAAGTTATTATTTCTATCATATTATCTGCTTGCATTTTGAATTTGTATGAAATATACTTTGGTTTTAGGTACTTAATATTTATAATCTATGGAGATGAAATAGCAAAAAATGTAACAATATCTACAAGAAAAGTAGACAGTCTTTTTAGGAATATGACAGTAAGCATTACAGAGAAAGAAAGAATATCCATATATGAAATATTTACTCTTCCTGAATGAGAAAATATGAATAATTTATAGATGCATTTGTAAGGATTTTTTAAATTGAAGTGAAAAAGCAAAAGGTGCAATTTATTTTCATCTAAAAATCTACAATGCAACTGTCTGAAGCAGGAGCCTGTTTCATTATTAATCATTAATAGAAAAGGAATCTGATTAAAAACAATACTTGTTTACTTGGTTCCAACATGCAACCCACAAACAGAATACTACCGAAGGGAACGTGGGAGATTTTGGCATAGAACACAGAATTAGCCAGATTCAACTGATTTTCAAGAAATGTAATATTCACAACTCTAAGAAATACATTAACTGCTTACAAGGCATTAAAACCACTCTACCCAATTCTACCCACCGAATCCCATCAGTTTGAAATGCACATATTTTCATTGCTGAATGAAGTAAAATTCTAAGAAGTCCTTATCTGACATCAAACACATAAAAGTCCACCAAGACAGCCAGAAATCCCTTCATGCTTCTTGAAAGTAGTTATGGCTACATTGCACCCACCTATTTGGCAAAGCAAAACAACTACTCCCACCACATCTTCAGGTACTCACGTTCTGTGGCTCAGAGATGTGGTAGTAGGGGTAGTCACTGCTCAGCGGGGGCTGGCCAGCTACAGGCAGCTGGGCAGGTGGCGATGGGTTATGGGCAAAAGACATCAAGTGGTTGCTCTTCTGAAAGCCAGCAGCTGCTGAGGAATGACAGGCGTTGGAGGATTCCTGCAGGTAGCCCTCCTGCTCAACCTTTCGGCGCATGGTGGAATTCCAGTGGTTCTTGATAGCATTATCGGTTCTGTAACAGAAATACATACATTTGAGGAGTTTCAAAAATCAGAATTTCCAATTCATACAGGTCAATAGGCATGGAACTGCTGTTGGCCTTTCTATTTAAACCCTGAGCTCTTCTCAGAACTTCCTCCTATCCCCACCATTACAAATTCCACTCTCAACCTTTCAGGAAAGGTGCTCAGTATAAAAGTAAGGGGCAAAATTAAAATGGGCTAAGGTTGTTTATGTACTTTTTAAAGCAATCTCTATGCCTTAGATCCTCAAAACTAAGAAATTACTAACTTCAGCTTCACCTCATTCCCATGAGATGACATGACAGCAAATGCTAACACCCTTTTGAGGCTCACCTAAAGGACTGCCAACATCATCTTCCTAGGTCTTAATGTTTCAGTGGAGTCTTATTTTATCTCATTGCTGAAAAGAAAGACTGTGGAGAACAGCTGTGAAAAGACTAACTTCCAAGCAACTTTCCAGCTGGCCACCTAGACAATGACAATATCATGCTGTACACAAAAACACAGTAAACAAAGATGTTGGGATTTTTCTTAGATGAAGAAAAGCTGAGGTCCCAATTCTTGCATACACAAGTCAAAAAAAGCAAACTTACAAAGTTTGTGAGATTTCAGGAGTATGCACCTCTGTTTGAAAAACATCACCACCACACAGTATCATTGAAAGCAGTATCTGTGATGTGTGGAAGCTACAAAAATATTTCCAAGGGCTAAAACTCCATTCTTGTTTATTTCTAGAAGGTGAAAGTGGCCTAGGGAATGCCTCCTTAAAAGGCTATCATGATCTTAGGTATCATATTTAGATCTTGAAGATGTTCTACCAAATAACAGGAATAAAAGTAAAAAGGGAAACATCTTCTTCACACTTTTTGCTTGCCTACACTTGGAGTCACTTTTAATCACAGCAATTAAGACACTGAATCTTTAAAATTATATGCAAGCTGTGCATTAGCTTTCAATGAGACAAATATTTCCAGGACCACAGTTTGAGGAAGTCAGTTTTATACATGGATTTTTAATAGGATGGATTTTTCTTGCAGATGATTCAGGAGCAATTAGAGAAGTTGAAGCAGCCTTCTTTTAAGTAATTTTGAATAAACAGAATGGATTTCATGTTGAAGGCATACCCTTCACTAAATGTAAATTATGTTCCTCTTGGAAAGCCTGATCCTTCCCTGTTAATTGATTGAAATTTTGGATCATCATAGGCAGAAGTAATACTGCACAAACACTTAAGAAGCTGTTATGGTCTTGCTGTAGTTATGGGGGTTTTTTACCAACAGCAAACATTAAAAGCATGTAAAAATAGCCTACTGTTCCATGTACTGACCAAACAGCACAGTTCCCTACTGAGAAAAATGCACATGAGTGTCACTGGCTTCCCAGGTTTTGGGAAATTATTAATTTTTCATTTTATAGAGTGCAGCCTGAGGAGACTGAAACAAACTTCTTAGATCTGCAGCTTTTGCGTTTTTTCCTGTTTAAGTGCTAAAGGTATATGTCATTACCGTCCAGGCAGCAACTTTGCAATTTCTGCCCATCTGTTTCCCAGCCTCTTGTGTGCCTGGTAAATAATTCTATCTTCCTCTTCTGTCCAGGAGGTTTTCTTCACTTCTGGATTCAAATGGTTGTGCCACCTCTCCCTGCACTGTTTTCCAATCCTTCCTTTCAAATGCTTAGCAATGACAGACCAGCGCTTTGGACCGTATTTCTGCACGAGCTCTATTACCTTTAAAGAAGGACATAAAAGCTGCCTGTATTTAATGATGCATAATTAATCAATGTGGGTTTTTTTATTCTGTGGTGAAGCAATATTTTCAACAACATTTCTCAAAACTGCCACAGTAAAACTAATAGATAATTAAGGTTCCACACATCCCATTCATACTTTTACACAGAAGGAAAAATCCGGTAATAGTTAAGGAATTTCTAGACTGAAATTCTACATTACGGTGCTGTAAAGCAACACTAATTTATTTGTGTAGCAAACTTAGAAAACACTACATAAATGCAGTCTGCCTCTGGCCACATTAGTGTTGAGACCACCAAAATTTCCAGGAGTTTTTCCCCAACACACGAAATCTGCTAGTAAGGCATTAATCAAACAGAAAGGAAAACTGATTACCCTTTGATCCTCCTCTTTAGTCCATGGACCTTTAATAAGTTCTGGATTTAGTACCTTCTGCCATCGGTGCTGGCACTGAACATCTGTCCGATTCTAGTGAAATATAAAACGTGAAATGTAAAACATGCAATGTAGAGTAAGAATGCTTTTATTTTGGTACACCTGTTCCTGACATACTTCACTGCCAACTACAACTACTAAACAACATGGAGTGTGATACAGTAAGTCTGAGACGAAAGTGCTCAGCTATCATTTGCTCACTGAATAGATAAGACTTCCATCACTTCTGCAGTGAGGACTATATCAACAAAACTACACAAATCTAATCTTCCCCATCAGCACAATAGCTAGCATGCTTTCATATGCAGTATTTCAGCAACAGTCAAGGTGTTCACAAAGCAATTATCTTCAAAACCATACTTACAATTCACCAAAGCTAATTTATTTTTTGCTTTTCTGAGACATTTTGTTTCAGTGTCACATTGACCATCTACTGTGCAAAACCCTTCCACTCTATTTCTGCTTGTTTGATTTTTTTCCAACCCTTTCTAAGAAGTGAGAGGAAAAATAAAAATAAGGATTTTCACAGTAATCTAACTCAATTTCCAATGTGTCCATTTGTGGAGCTTTTCTATTTCCCGCGAAAATGTAACCATAAAGCAACCACGCCTCTTCTCCTTTATGAGGGAAACCTCTGATAAAGAGTTGTCACTGAATGTCCACTTACAGGAAGGAAATTGGCAATGACTTTCCAGTCTTCTGTGCCATTCTGCTCCACAAGCTTCTTCAATTTCTCATCCTGAATCATTAAAAAAAACCACCAAGCACAGTCAATATTTCAACCTCTTATAATACAAATGAAATGCAAAAAAATTTCTGTCTTTCTAGCTTTTTATGCATCTGCTTCTGTTTTCTGAGTGTAAGGAAGGGTGGTCTGTACACTTCTCATACTTTTAATTGCCTAAAGCAATTAGGCAGACTTTTCTATTAGGGAGCAATTAGGGAGACTTTTCTACTCATGGATTTAGGAAGGTTCTTTACTGTGCTGCAGGAGAAAGACTGACTACTGTGCCATCCTTTAACTGACATAATACATTCTCATTTTACTGCTCAAAGCACTGTAACTGTTACTCTTGGACTGGATTTACAAGAGGGCATGGATGTTTAGAAGTCAGGCATCAGAATAACAATAAAATTCAGTAACACGCAGGCACCCAGCTATCTAGGTACCTCTGAAAATCATAGCTTTAAGATTTATATGTCGTACAAGTAATGGGAGTCCCAGTAATTTTCTCATTGCCTACCTACCATACATACAATGAATACATAATAAAACTAATGGCTCCTTTTTGCTCCTGTTTTCCATGGGGGAGTTTTGCATACTGGCAATAGTAATAAATTTGGCCCAGTATTTTTAATGGTAAGGCCAGAAAGAAAGCAATCTTGTGTACTGGAAAGACCCAGACAGTGTAAAACAAAGAGAAGTGCCCTAAGAGACAAGGGGAGGAAAGTAATCCCCCCCCTTCCATAATTAGTGCCTGCCACTATAATCACAGTTCATGTGACAGGACAATGGCCATTCCTCACAGGCCATATTACAACCACGTCCACCTTTGTAAGGGCAGATTATGATCAAAAAAATACAAAAATAAAAGGTTTGCAAGAGGTGATCTGCCACTGTTTATATATCAATATACATTGTCAGAGATGAGAAAGTCAATTACTCAAGAACACTTACATGACTAAAGGATATTCATGTGGCAAAGGAGTTTGATACCACAATTTTCCCAGAAAATAAACACAAGGGTATCATAACTAAAACACATTCTGGCCTCCAAAAGCAAAATACATCTTGAATGCTCAGTTTTGGTATTCCTGGATTTCTTTCCTCCAGCCTTTAATTTATTTCTACTTGTAATCATAATGCTGTAGTAAGTGCAAATTTCAAATGGCACAGAAGAACTGCAGCAGTTTCTACCACAGTTGTTTTATGCTGTGGGACACTGAACACACGTCAGTTCTCGCATAGCAACCGCTTTCAAACAAGAAGAGTCAAGTAGTAACAATCAAGCATTGCTACAGGTGACTCTGAACCCAAAAGGGATTACACAGAGACTCATGTATCACAAACCTGTAATGGAGACCTTGGTGGAAACAAAAAACATTGTGTTTACACATTTTATTTAAAAGATAAGAACAATTCTAGAAGATAATAAAACAATGAATGTAGCTAATAGGTGAAAAAAGCTGTCCTCATTGATGCAAGTGGGACTGTCACTGAGATTAGTTTGCAGACAAACAACATGGCAAAGAACATGAAGCAACTCAGAGAAGAATCTCATCCATGCTCTCTTTTTACATGCAGGAGACCTCTTGGATTTACCTCTTCACGGGTCCACCTGGTTTTTCCTAAATGACGTTTTCCAGTCTTAGGGAGCAGACCATCATAATCATGATCATACATCTCAACATCTTCTTCATCATCATCACTACTATATATACTGCAGAAGAAAACACAGTGAGACAGAGTGGAACATGAGGACTTGAACTACTTAATTACAAAGCAAAAAAAACCTGCACTATGGTCCTTACGAAGGTTACACAGATAAAAGTTCTAAAACTTGCACAACAAGATTTTGTTCTGCATTCTGTTGTTCTAGTATTCTGAACTGGTTCTGCTGTTTTTGGTATCCACAGATACAAGCAAAGGGCTGGCAACCTTCTTATTAGTGTGCGTGTTTAGACCTGCTCTTAATGTTAGATCAGTGGTGAATTACACACTTGGCAAACTTTCAACCAATGAAAGTTTCAAATTAAAACACAATGTTTGGGACAATAAAGAGAACTAGAGGCTGTGTCCAGTACAGGAGCACATGTTTAAGATCTTTAACTCATGCCATACATTCTGAAAAATGTTAATGGTTTTGTATATTTATACAGCAGGTATTTATATTGTTCCATAATAAAACAGACTGTGTATAAAAACAAAAAGTTAAGCAACAATAACTTTGTTTGAGAAAGGGCTTATGAAGCCTATACACAAAGGCAAAAATGTTTACAATTAACTAAAGACAGTAAGTGGCAGCATTAACATGCAATAAGCTCTCATATAAAATGTGGCTTCCATTTATGGGTCTGGACAGACAAGGACTGAGCACAAGTATGTTTAATATCCTGCAAGAAACAAATGAATGATTGAACCCTTTCCTATTCTTCATTTCTTTAACTTAATACTTTATTACCTCTATTCTATTTCTAGATCACTCACGTTGTTTTTTAAATAATCTGCTTCTCACCTAATTCATAACTAAGGGATTTCCCCAGAGGCTATGTATGGGTAAAAAGGACTCCATTACCCTTTTCACAAACAGCACTTGCTCTACCTAGCTAACTAAAATTAAAAGAGTGTTTTGTAACAAGAAGTGCCTTTCTGGTGGACAGTATTTTATTTCTAACTTCTAATGTATAAGCGGCAGTTCTGATACTTCAGCTAAGAGATGCTAGCCACGAGGGCTAGAAAGGAGTCAACGTCACGCTGCGAGACTAAAAACTGTGATATATCTGACGGTATGGCATGCTGTGGTATGTGAAGGTATGACTAAGACACTAAAATAAAGTTATTTTGTAATAAAATTACCTGTTTTGTTTATCCTGTTAGCCCGTTCTCAGGAGATTACTTTAAATTAAGTTGCAGAGAAGCACAGAGACTGTTAATCAAGATGCAAACACCTCCAAAACGCAAGCTGCTGAACATACATTCTTTTAAAGTACTGGGCTAATCACACCGTACATCTTGCACCCTGGCCTGTAGCATGTACCATGAAAACTTTACTCTATCTAAGAAGTTTTCCACAGCCTGCCATGATGCGCGTGGTCTTCCCCCAGCCTCTGCCGGCTGGCCCCTGATTCAGCCACCCAGCCCATCGCTGCCACTCAGACTCGTCTCCACCGTGCTGCAGTCCTGTAGCCCCATGGTTCACCCCCTATTCCCCAGCCCACGTAACTACTTGGGGTACGCCCTGATTGAAGCTCCCACTCCGCATGCACCCTTCGTTGGCAGCTGGAGCCTCTCGTGCTTGAGCAAAGCTCCCGCGCTCCAGCTGCCAAGAGCGCAGCTCCTTCCCCAGCCGCCGCTCATAGTAGATTCACTTTTCTTTGACACACAGAGACAGCTGCGCCACTGCCTATATGCCAAAGGAAGTTCTGTGGCTCAATTTCCCAGTATCATTTTGAAAATGAGTTTCGTAGACAGCAACCACCAGGTACGCATCCATCGGCGGGGTTTCCTGAGCGGCAGTGCGGTCCGGGCACCGCAGGGAAACGCCGCTGGGCAGCGGCGGCACAGCATCAGCGCCGAACAGGTTAAAGGACTTCAGTGCGAGGCCAGTACTGTAACCGGTTTATTTAAATAACTGGGGCCTCGCTGGCACCGCAGAACCGAGCAAACCCCACTGTACTACCTACGTTGTCCAGCAGGAGAAAAGAGCCTTGGGATTTCGGGACGCTCGGTAGCTGTTTCAGCCAACCGGGCCCTCAGCTATGCTCTAAAAGCTTTATTTTCCACCGCCGGCTCTAGCCCCGAAGCTCCCCCCGGGCGGGGCGGCATGGCACGCCACAGCAAGGCGCAGCACTCCACCCGGCCGGGAGACCGGGTTCGAGCCCCCCGCCCGCCCCAGCCAGAGCTGCGCTGTTCACCCGGGCAATCGCCTAGTGCAAGGACACACGGGGCAAAGAACGGGGGAAAAAAAAAAAGAGAGAGGAGAGGAAAAAAAAAAGAGGTGGAGAGGAAATGACTCTCTGTTGCTACAATGACTGAAGGAATTCGGGCACCAGCCCGACGCTGTTGAACCTGCGCCCGCACTCGCCGGGACAACCCCACTGGCGCCGCTCCGCGCCGCGGCCGCGGGTCAGGCGGACACCACACCGCGCCTCGCCTGCCTCCCAGACTGGGGCGGCGGAGCGCCGTGTCCCTGCGGGAGGCGCCCGCGAGGCAGCGGTGGCTGTCCCTCTCTTTCGGGAAAGATGGGCCGTGTGATTCATCGCCAGCTCTAGAGACAACCCCGCTCTGACACTGAAACTACAGCTCGGCGCTCGTCCAGCGGCTCGCTGCCTCCTCCCGCACCCGCAAGCCCCTTTTCCTTAAAATGAGTCCACCAAGCTCCCAGTCCCGCCGGACAGGGCAGGCAGCCGCGCAGCGACAGGCAAAGCTGCGATCTTCTTCCCTGTCACAGCCAGCCAAAGGGGAGGGGAAGAGGGGAGGATGCCGGGCTGCAAAGAGAAAGAGAAAAAAGCCTCCACGTGTCCGACCCGGCGTCCCCGGCTAATTAGACAACAACCCCGCTCTGCGCGCCCGCCCGGCAGCGGCGACAAGGACGCGGCCACGCGGAGCTGCCGTCCCGTCCCGTCCCGTCCCACCCGCCATCCCCGGGACGCCGCTGCCCCCGGCCCCTGGCGCGGCAGGGATCGCTCTCGCCCGGGTGCGCGGCGGGAGAGCGGGCACGAGTGACAGCTCCGGCCAAGCGCTCCATCGGACACGCAGCCCCCTGCAGCTGCCCGCCCGCGCTGCTGCGCTCCGGCATGTGCCGAGCGGCGTGTGCCGGGAAAAAGCTAAACCCCGCAGGGCGTAACTAGTCTCGCTGCCGAGAGCTGCGCTCCCGAGGGCAAAAGGGCCTCCACTACACGAATAAATGAAAAAAAAAGCCCAAAAACAACCAGAGTCGAAGGAGCGAGTCCAGACCCCGCACCCGCCGCCCACCTGCCGTCTCGCCCCGCAGGGAATGAATGAATGAATGAATGGGACGGGACGAGCTACCTGCCGCCGCCGAGCCCGCCAGACATCGTCCTGTCGTGCAGTTACGGGGCGCTCGGCTCCGTCAGGCTCCGCGCTGGCCCCTGCGGGCAGCGAGCCCTGGCCCCCCGCGGCCCCCGGCAGGCGCACGGCGCGGAGACGGAGCGCCCAGTCAGCGGCGGCTCTGCGGCGTGTCCCGCCGAGTCGCAGCTCTCCCCGTGCCTCCGGAGAAGGGGGCGGAGTAGACCAGGTGTAAGGAGGACGGGGGGGTTGTCCGCCTGTCCGCCGCCGCGTCCGCAGGGCAAGTCCGTCTCCCGCTGCTGCCTTCCCTCTCTCTCGTCCCGCGCCCCGTCGGGCAGTAGCGGAGCACAGCGGAACAAGCCGTCCCCCGCCCGCAGACAGGGGGTTACCTGTGCCGGGGTCTCCGGGACATCCTCGCACCGGCCGCTGGGGGAGGAGGACGGGGGAGTCCGCGCCCGCCGCCGCGCCCTGCTGCCGGGCTGCGCCTGGGCGCTCCGCCGCCGCGCACGGGAGTGCCGCGGAGTCGCGGGAGGAGGAGGAGGAAACAGGTTGAGATTAAAGAGTAAACTCTGTAAACAGAGATGCCATCAAACAAAGAGCCCTTGGACACTCCCCCTCCCGCCAAATCTGGCGCCCCTGCAGTGCGCAGGCG
>VYZS01010293.1:3145-14813 GCA_013400695.1 Neodrepanis coruscans | reverse complement strand
AAAAAAAAAAAAAAATTAGAAACATTTCATTAGAGTCTAACTGATTAGAATTAGTTGCAATTCTACAATTAAAATAAATTTGTAACAGAAATGGCAGCTTTCAAGCTCCTGCAGGAAGAAGCTTTCTGTTATCTTTCACACCTGTAACTTTCATGGTCTTAACCTGCTGAAGGATCTACTGCAAACCGAAGAATTACTTTAGCTAAAATTCTTTAATTCACTGATTCCTGCTCCTGATGTAGTGATAAAAGCAAAAGCCTATAGGTGGTCGCAGTTAAAACTACAGCAGTATTAAATATCGCATTCCACCCTCTTCACTGTGGTCCAGCCCCATAAATGGATATGAGGAAGGTGTAGAGTGTACTAGGAGCCTAAGAAGATCAGTACTGTACATTTGGCAATACTTCAGCTCATGCCCAGGCCCTTAGATTCTTCCTGCACCTGTAGAGGAGGACGTGCTGCCCTAAAGACAACTCCACAGAATGTGCCTAGGGGTGCCCCAAGCCTGGCCTCCACACAGCAGCAGCAAAGTGAAGGAAGGCCAGAACTTCAGTTCTGTTCCCAGGATGGAAGCTGGCTGCACTCACTAGTTAGTTGAGAGTCAGCAGTTCTACAGTTCAAGCAAGTATATTTTACGCAACTGAACTAAATACTGAATTTAGCAGAAAAGTTCAGACTTGCTTAAAACAGCATACACACTCATTAGAACACTGAACAATTAGTATTCACACAACGTTCTCTACTTCCTTTTGTCCTTAGGCCTTTCCTCTTGCATGATTCTCTGCCTGGTGCAAAGAAGTGGAATATTCCTTTCCTGCCTTCCATGCTGGTCCCACAACCTCTGCTACAGAGAAGATGAGTATTTAACCACACGTAAACTATCAGGAAAAAAAAGATAGACTAAAACCCCTCTTACTCTTTGTCAATTCCTAAAGCCCTAAGAGACACTACATTCAGCCTAAGCACTGGTCTTCCAGGTCTGAATAATTACACCTTGATAATTCAAGCTAGCTACCAGTTTTAGAGCCTGCAATTCAGATGCCACACCATCCACTTCACCCTGTATATCATCTCATATCTTGTATAAAGAGTGCCTCAAAGGGATGCAATAGGGAAACAGGAATGGAGAGCATCGATTCATAAGGATGGCTGAGATTCCAATGTGAAAAGGTCACTAGGCTTTTTCTTAAAAAAAACAATGGAAGATATTGTTGGGTATTTTCAGATGCAAAGGCAACTGTTCTGTACACACACATTGGAAAATACAGTAAATTTCCTATTTATATTTTATTTACATGAAAAGGTGCATTTCTAAGGCTTACCTCTAGGGTTTTGAAAGGATCATTTTTTATATTTAGTCTATTGTATCCTAGATTGAGCTCGGTCAGGTTGGTACAGGAAGCAAAGACTCTGTCAGGGAGCTTATACAATTCATTATGTTCTAGCTTCAGAATCTGCAACAGGGGCACATTTTGGCACAATTCTGGTTGCAATTTAGAGATGCTGTTGTAGCCTGCATTCAAGTAAATCAGCTGGCTGTACTTGGTCAGATTTGTAGGACCTAGCTGTTTTAGCTGATTATGAGAAATGTCCAAACCCGTTATATTGTTTGGAAGATCCAAGGGAATTTGAGTCAGCTTTAGGTGACTGCAGTCAGCCATTTCATTTCGGATCTGACATTGCTTTCCAACTGATACACACAGCCAGCAGGCAAACACAACTCTGACAGATGAGCTGCTCCACCAAAGAATAACACTTCCCGCCATTTTATCTATAAAGACAAAAGGGACACAGTGCAAATTACAATCATTTTAACACAACACACATCTTAAACTGAAGGTTAAGCAAGACAGGTTCACAAATATGTAGTTTTATACTGAGAAAACATTCAATGTTTCTAATCCATAAAGTAGCATTAATTTCTGCAGAAGAGCTATGTCTAATAATCTCTCTAAATAAAGACTTATATTTAAAAGCAATAATATTGTCTTACACAAAAATAGGACTGTTCAAAAAACTACCTATTTTATCTACTATCAAGGCAAATTTCCAAGCGTTTTCCCTTTTCTGATTTATTTTGCATTGCTTTAACATGCATAAAATACAATAAATATGACAAATTGTATGCAGGCCTCTCAATGTTAATCATTGAGTTCTGAGCTTAACTACATGTAAAATATTTATAGTTATATGCAGAAAGAATACATAATATACCACTTCTTTATTTTACAGTTCTTACCAGTTTTTATTTTACAAAATTCTAGCCATCTTTCCATCTAATAGCAAAAAAAGAATACCAGACTATAGAAGAGTGTATGAGGAAGTAAAAGCAGACAAAATACCAACCTAATCAGAGCAAGGAATGGAGAAGACCCAGGGTGTACAGAAGACACTGCCCACAGATTTAATACATTTATTCAAATACTTCAAGGAAAACATACACATTTAAGAATTTATATACCCCACCCCATATCTTTTGAGCATTTCCACACCAATATCAGCCTTTGTCCCCTATAGTTTTCAGTGGCTCTTCTTGTTTAGTCATTACAATTCTAATGAATCTCAGGCTTTTTCCCATTTTGTTCATTTTCATTTAGTATCCATTAGATTTCAATTCGCCTGGTGATCTGCTAATGCAGCTCTATTGGATAAGGAAGAAAACTAATTCCACATAAATTCTGAGCAGAACAGAGCTGTAAGAGGTTCAGAAGGTTTTGACTTGCCTGCTGAGTCACAGAGTTTGTCTAATAAATAGCCTTTCTGCTAATCAAGAGAAAAGCCCTTTGTATCTTCCATATTATTCCCTACAGAATTAATCAATAGTAGAGGGAGAACAAATACTTTGTGAGTGCTTGCCAGAATGGTTTTTTCTATGCTTTAGCAGAGCTTATACTTTCAACCCTGAAACTGTGTCTCCACAGTCTCAAAACACACATATCTGTATGGCCTTCTGTCAACAAATTTGGAACCTACCTGCCAACCTTATTCTACCAGTGAGTCTCAGTATGATGGACTCCCAGCTAGAGAAGGCTATCAGTGCCAAGTACGAAACAGACTATAAATGGTAGTTTAACCTTCCTAGACTTAACAGGAAGCTAGAAGAGCTTCTCAAAAGACTTAACTCCTAGGAATGTGAGCCTTCTTAGTTCTACAGCTCACATTTTCATTTTCTTGGGACTTGTGTTTAATTAACATGACTGAGCTTTGAGCCCAATAGCAATATGCAATAGCAAACAGTGCAGCAAGAAATGAGACAAGAAATTAAACCAGCACATTTGTACAGAAAAATTCTTCAGAACTGCCGTTTTTTAAAGAGATATGTTTCCACTAGCATAACAAAACACTCTGAGGAACTGACACTGCAACCTGCAGTCAAACAGGAGCTTAACAGGTCAGACCCCAGCAGAGTTTGGCTCCATAGCCAACCTGCCTTTTCAGAGGGAACACTTTAGGACTGCTCTACTGACAAAAAGTCACATTATAGTAGCCAGAGAAGAACCTTCTGAGTGCCTCAGTGGGAACAACCTGGATATCTTAGAAGAGACATTAGTGAAATCCAGTGGGAGTGGGGACACAAGCAAGAAATTGATGGACCTAAAGCATTGCAAAGGCATACACAAAGGACTACAAAAGATGATTTAAAATAAGCCTTAAAAAACCATTCCCTTCCGGGCACTGCATGTCGGCCTAACCCACCTCCTGCAGCTCACACAGCTTGGCCCTCCACTCACTTGCTACTGGGCAAAGACGGAAGGGGCGGGGACCGCAAGTAACTGAACTTGTTGGTCTTGCAAACAGCCTGGCCTGCTACAGCTGCTGCCAAACACAGCACAAGTGTCTTTATAGCAGAAAAAAACAAAGGACCACTTGTCCTGTCTTATTCCTTCTGCATCCCAGCTGCTAGAAATACTAAGGAAAAGAGAAGCTCGTCTGTGACAGAAGCTTGCATCCTGGTCTGCATCCAGCTCAGGATTTCTTTTAGGCTGATCAGGTAGCTGACGGGCTATGCAGCAGTTGTTCCCAGCTCATCTTTGAGTTTGAAAGGCAGAAGAAATGTAGTGCACAATCACAAACTGAGTTCTTTGACTGAATTCCAGCAAAGCCTGATGGGCTGCCTTTTTCTGCTTTTTTTCTTTCATTGCAGGAAATCTGGAGTCAGCTTTAGGTGTTTTAGCTTTGGCTGGGGATCCAGTAAAGAATGTACAAACCCATTGTAAAACCTAAGGGACAGTGCTACAGATGGGCAAAAGAAAGAACTACAGTTTTAACGTTATGAGGGAGAACTTTAAAAACTAGAGAATACAGCAAGAGAGGCTTCAAAATCTCCCAGAGAGAGAGACGTTGTCACTTTACTATGTTGCCTTTTCTTTAAAACCACAAAAATACCTCCTGCTAGCTGAGGACCCATATCCAAGCTCAAAAGCATATTCAGTGGCACCAACTTGGCAAACCTGAAAGTTAAGAGAAAGGATCCATGATTCCATGATCAAGGAAATCGTCCAAAGTCCTGAGCAGCACTTTGCCTTTGCACCTCTATATTCATATTTATTTTACGAAGTTAAGAATTTTACCTACTCACCTCTGAGGGCTTTATCCCCTTTAGTCTGGAAGCATCCCGCGACTTCACAAGTTTCTCGTCCCAGCACAACAAAACCATGAGGAAATGCTCTGCACAGAGCCAGAAGAAGTGAAACCGAGATTGGAGCGCGGCGCGGCCTGAGAAGAGGGGGGAGCGGCAGGGCCGGCTCCGCGGAGGGGCGGTGGCTCCCGAGCAGCTCCTGCTGCCCCTATCGAGCCGAGCTGGAAGGTTTCGGAGGTGCCGAGGGTGTAGTTGGCCCCTGACCTCAGAGTTGGGCGGCCACTTTTAAGTGCTGACAGAAACCGATTGAAGAACACAGAGGTATCACAGATGAGCAGCAGCAGCACACAGCCCACTTAAAACTGAATTACGATTTGTTCTTAGCTATTGCCAGTGCCTCTGAAAATTCTCATGGACATATTTCGAATGCAGATATCCCGACTGGCAGATTACTGGCATTTGAATATTACTTTTTTAAGGTAGAAGTTTATTATTTTTTGTTCCTACAAAGCTGTGTAAAGTATTTCTTTTTAAAAGGGAATTTGTTTATGTGAGAGAGTAATACATTTCATTTCTTAGAGAGATAATATTTTGTGTTAAAAAAATACTACTTTTTATAAATCCACGTAAAAGTTTCAGGTACAGCTCTCAGACACATGTCCTTTTCATAGTTTGTGAATTCCTGTGTCCCCATTTTCCCAAGGATCTGACCATCAGTTTCCTGGAGAGGACTTCCTCAGTACCAACATCTGGATGTGACAAGAGGTGCTACTGATTTGACTACAGTGGCATTAATGAATCCTCTGCAGGTCTCATCCAACTCTACTTAGGATACACCAACACCTGAGTTCACCTTATCATATTTAGGTAGATGCGCTGTCCCCTCTTGAATTAAGTCTGGGTAGCTGCAGACCAATCCAGGAAAGAATAAACTGGGTCTCTACTTATTCATTGGAAGTGTTAGAAGTGACAGCCTGAAGCAATGCATTAACTGCCTGCCTTTCAGGAGCTCTGGTTTCTGCCCTATATCACATTAAATCTGGGACTGTTGAGCAATTTGCTGTGGAGACCAGGAGCCAGGCTGGGTACCAAAGATGTTGGAGCCCTTACTTCCTACTTCTATCTCTGAATTCTTTCAGCAACTGCCAATTATAAATTAGTAGTTATTCTTGGAGTTGAGACACAAACTGAAACCAAAATCAAGTTCCTTTAGATCTGAAAGGCTCTAAAGCCTCTTTCATTCCCATTTCACAGTTAAACCTTGATCCTTCCTTTCATGTTGCTGTGGAAGAGCAAATGTCTGTTCCATGCTGCCCTGTGTTCTTGGGGTCTGGATGAGGTACTTTGGTCATAAGCGCAGCCAGAATTTTCCATTTGTGTTTTGTAATTCTGCTGCTTTGGAACATAAGAGATCACATTGATGGTAAGGAAGCATGATAAATAACAACCTTTGCAGATCATTATTCCAGCATACCAATACTGTCAGGTATTTTATCTCACTCTACACCATGCTCATACTACAGATGAAGTGTGGTCCTTCATCTCACCTTACAACTTATTGCTTATTTGTCTCTTCCCTATTGCTTATTTCTCTCTTCCCCCGGTCTATTAGGAAGTTAGAGTTTTCCAAGCACAAAGGAAGAAAACCACTTAATGCTGATGAAGCTGTTATTTTTTTCAGTAAGATCTTTCCAACACTCTAGCCTTAGATTAATGTCAGTGGCTCAGGGAGACAACAGCACATAGGTGCTCAAAAGCTCCCCTCTTTGGAAAACTTGCACTGGGGCTAAGAACATTTCAAAACAGAGAAAATTTCAAAACAACAAAGTTCTTGTGGACATTTTGCAGTGTAATTTACAAGAACCAGCAGATATTATTGTGCAAGACTCTAGGGCATACAGAATCAGTGCAGATTCATGAAGTACAATAGTTCTGAGGTAGAGGATAAAGTGGATACATACTTCAGTGGTCTGCAATCTCATCAGGCTCTTAAGATGTCATAACTCCGCTGTAGCTTACTTTATGTTTTCAAATGCTAGAAAGAACATGGCAACACATAATGGAGGGCATAGTCAAGCAATCTACATATTCAGAGAATAATTTGGAAAAAAAAGCAGCACAAAAATTAGTCAAGGATCCCACATTGTGGTTGAGGAACGCAGCTTGAATGAGGTGGTTGTGACTGGTGACAAAACACAGTCAGGCAAAATACTGGAGATGTAGTAATTTCATTTATATAGTTAAGGACAGAGTAACCAGTTGCTGGACAGACCTAGTTCAAGTTTATTTGGGCTGTAAACACAGGATACTCCCAGAGCTAACATGCCACCAAAACTTAGCTGGGAGGTGGGGAAGGAAGTAAACCGATCTTAACCTGATCTTCAGATACAAACAAGTGTATTAACTTAACACATGGCTAATTGGACCTCAGTGTTTTTGTAAACTACAAGTCACACAAGCATTAGTGGGAAGACCCAGAATGAGAGAACACATACAGACTATTAGCCACTGAAAAGAAGAAAATGCCAAATGTTGTGGTTGGATTTGGGCATCCCATGCAGCAATGAATGGGTTCATGCAAACAGAGTTTAAAGATGTCTGCAAGTGAACCCAGCTACCAGGAAAAAGATCCAGGAGAGCAGACCTGAACAATAAAGATCTGAGACAAGCCTTAACAAGTGATTTCTACGAACATCAAGACAACTAGAAGGGTGGACAGTGTGGCAGACAGTTAGCTTGTATGTGCCTCCTGAGCCAAGAGAATAAATTCTTCTTCTGTGTTGTGATTAAATGAATTGAGCTAAGTTTAATTGTATTGTTGAAGTACTTTTTAGGTGCAATATTTCCTCTAAGGCTGCTTACTCATCGCTGCTGAGTTACATGTTGTAAAAATTAAATTACATTAGCTCTTTGTTGACACAAAATTGGAAAAGGGTACCAGAAGATTGGCAGCCAGTGTTCATTAGCATTGACCCAAACTTCAAAGACAAGAAAATTTGCTTACATGCATTTCTTTTTATATTCCTTTTGTGAAATTAAAAAAAAAATGTTTGTGAATAAAAGCTGAGAACATGACCTGGGCAAGTAGATGAAAACTCTAGCCATTGTTTGAGATTTAAGCTACCTCACAGCCAGCCATGAGCAGTGGCTCTAGCTAAGTGTCTGTCACCTGAAAATAACATGCAAAATGCAATGCACGGATAAACTACACCATTCGTTCATCGGCTTTGGCACTGGTATACACTTTTCTGATGTGTTGCACTGCCTGTAGAGATCAACTGCAACTGCAGGAAAAGTCATATGATCTGAGTGGAACAGGTCACATCTGAAAAATTCTGGCCCAATAAGAGCATTTACGAAAGCTCATTTCAGTACAATTAGTTTGCTTTACTTAGCCTAGCCAGGAGGCAATTTAGAGAACTAAGAATTCAGCTCTAGAATGGATTCTTGTTCAAAACCACCTCTCCTCTCTTTATTGTGACTGTTACAAAGGCAACCTTTGCAACGCTTTTCTCTGCATGTTCCAGCAAGGATGCATCACTATCAGGATGTGTATTGTATCAATGCTTTTTTCAGGAAATTCTAATCCCAAAGAGAGAACCCTGGAGCCAGAGAAATGAGAAGTCAGACACTTTGAAGTTAACCTTTTAGATAGGGTTAGAGAAGGTCAAAACATTTAATTCCATCAATATTATTTTGAAGAGGTATCTCAATGTTTCATGTTCACAGCACTGGATTTATGTATATATATATTTTGCTATTAAATGTTTTAGCTTTTTTTTCCATACCAAATAGCAAAGAAGCTAAAATTTAGGGCCTGGGTATTCTTGTATTGTGGAAATAGTTTTCTCTCTCTGAGAACCCTCATGATAAGGTGTCAGTCTTCTTAATATCTTGTCCTTTTCCAGCTTTCTCAATTAATCATGCATATTAAACACTTTTGATTTTCAGTAGTTTTTTTTAACAACATTTCCCCACAGTATTTAATTCTCTGGTTTCAGAATCCCTTCCTTTTTTTGGTGTTTCCCCTTTTTCTGGCACATTTTCATGTATGTTTTCACAACATATTTCCAAAAAGAAATCTGTATCCCAATGCAGATCATATACAGTGGCTCCCATGCCAAGAAATATTTGGCTGTGCTGACAGCTGCTTCAAATCCAAAATTACTTCTTTACAATGGCTCCAGTATATGTCCACACCTATTTTCTGTTGTCTCATGAAAATCTGAAAACAGGAGCAATAAGTTATTCTTTAGGTTATTTCTTTTCTTGCCAAAATAAATGTACTTTCAATCCTTCCAAATTTCAGTGGTATTAAAGGAGACACTACCAGCTGTCAGATATTAAAAAGTTTCTAAGGAGTATCACAGCAGCCATATATACAGATTGCTGAATTTAATTACACTTACAAGGTAGCAGGCAAATCACTACTTTTAAAAGTAGTGGATATTCATTTTGAGCTTTCTGGAAGTATCACTGTTTACATGGTACCAGTGGACTTCAGACAGATGATCTTGCTTCTGATATTCTGCCAAATTGTGGGGGATTTTTGGCAATGAATGATTCAAGGGCAGTTGCCCATTGCTCCCAATAGGATTTTTTTTTTAATTTTTCTTAGATTAGCTACTAAAAGCAACATAATATAATTTTAGATACAGTTTTTGGTTTGTTGAGCAGGATAGCCATAGAAAATGTAACAGTCCTTAGAAAACCAGGTGTTTTAAGGGCAAAATACTTGGGTAAAGTTTTTGAAGAAGAAATACCAAATTATTTCAACTTCCTCATTAATTTTGACATCTAGAAGTAGTTTGTTGTAGCAATGGTAAACATGACCTATATATTTTAAATGTAGCAAATATAACACAAAAATTATAAAATTAATAAAATTGCACGATACAGTCACATGATAGATTGTTCTTAAAACAATGTTCTATGAGTGTTTAAAATTTCAGGTCTTTATTCTGAATTGAAGTGAACACAACAGCTATTTGAATCCAATCAACAGCTCTTTTTGGCCCATTGTCAACAGTGTCATTGTAGCCCACTCTTCGCAAGAGGAACAGAGAGTTAGGAAATTTTTCACAGTGAAGAAAGAAAAGAAANCAAAATTCATTCTCTGGGGTCAGTTTCTTTTTGCCTATACCTTAATGCTTTGAGCATACAAAATGAATTTGGAAACATTTGCTTGCAAATACTAATAGGCATTTGCGCTCAAGTATGATCCCATGCATGGTTTAGCCATACTGATAAGGGGCTTTAGTTACCTAATGCCCCAGTAACTTGGTTATAATTTTGATCCAGTAGGGAATTTAACAGAATAACAGCATAACATTCAGGCTAACTTGCATTAGGGGAAGTTAAAACTGCAGAACAATATTAAGGAAGTATGAGTCACCACTCAGTTCAGCGTAACTAAAACAGCATGTCTGTAACTTTAGAAACAGGTTAATTGTTGGGTTTTTATTTTCTCAAGTATTAATGGGTATTTGAGGATAATATAAATTGGCAGTGAAGGTAAAAAGAAATTTCCAGTGTGTTGTGTATCTATGCAAACAATGGAAAATAAGATACAGAAATCATACACTTAAAATATGGATCCTTTCTGAGGTAATGAAAACTCACCANATGAGTGTTTAAAATTTCAGGTCTTTATTCTGAATTGAAGTGAACACAACAGCTATTTGAATCCAATCAACAGCTCTTTTTGGCCCATTGTCAACAGTGTCATTGTAGCCCACTCTTCGCAAGAGGAACAGAGAGTTAGGAAATTTTTCACAGTGAAGAAAGAAAAGAAAGGTCAATCATAACTGCCAGCAAAACTATCAGGCTTTGACTATAATCTTGTTAGATTAAAATATAAGGACAGAATACCAACAATTCAAATATTACTAAATTCATCTGCAGATCTTAAATATCTGTTGCTTTTCTAAGATTAAGATTGTGAAAGCTTTTATCTATAAGTAAAGCATGGAACTATATCTTTCAATTCCTTTTTGCTAACCAGAACAAAAGCACAATAAACAGAGAAGTATGTCTTTTTGTAACTGGCTAAAAAAATACTAGGTTTAACTGTTGGTANTAAAACTGCAGAACAATATTAAGGAAGTATGAGTCACCACTCAGTTCAGCGTAACTAAAACAGCATGTCTGTAACTTTAGAAACAGGTTAATTGTTGGGTTTTTATTTTCTCAAGTATTAATGGGTATTTGAGGATAATATAAATTGGCAGTGAAGGTAAAAAGAAATTTCCAGTGTGTTGTGTATCTATGCAAACAATGGAAAATAAGATACAGAAATCATACACTTAAAATATGGATCCTTTCTGAGGTAATGAAAACTCACCACAGGTGAAGCATAAGGAACAGGGATCAGAAGACAGCATATAGATTTCCATCTGAGACTGCCCTCTTGCCCCACAGCTGGTTACATTTGATGAATTCTGATATAATTTACCAGAATTAAGGATTTATCATTCACTGCTGGTAACACAGGGAATATTCAAGATGACCTGACAATGACAGTGTGAAGTGACAATGAAGTGACAATCCATGTCATTGAGACCTGCTTCCTACTTTTTAGACTGTTCAAAAACAGTCTAAGATCAGGAGGATCTGCAGAATATCTGCACGGGCTACTATGGCTGACCAAAAGACATTACATACAATGTAATGAACCTAGAACCTGCAGTACAAATTGTAAAGCAAACAGAGTATTACACAGGGAAAGCACTGAAGTGAGAAAATTGACAACGGTAGCATCTTGCCGTAAGAAAAAATTGTTTGGGGGCTGTCTATAACATGTACAGGCAAAGAATGGCAAATGAGCCAATCATCTTAGCTCGGAGCAAACAATCATCTTACCACATAGCTTAGCTCAGGGCACACAGGTTAGTACACCCTGGCCCCATAGCTGAGAATGCTTAATGCAATGAAAACAGTTCATCCTGTCTGAGAAAAAGGAAAAAGCCCTAATGTTTCAAGCAAAGCATTCCTCTCCAAAGTGAAGTGAGAAGATCCCATAGCCTGAAATCAGACCTAGAAATGAAGAAAAGAGCCTAAGATTCCATAGCTCTCAGGAACTGTCCCACC
>VYZS01010271.1:5574-19442 GCA_013400695.1 Neodrepanis coruscans | reverse complement strand
CAGCCCTGAGACCCACACAGCCATTTCTCAGGGGGATCTCCATGACCCTGAGGCCCTGGTAAAGTCTCCTCTTTGTTGCACCATGGCATTGCTGCCTGATCAGGGAAGTGGGTTGGTTTAAATCACAAAAAAACCTCCTGGGAAAGGAATACTCTGTTCCTGTATCCACATTGTGTTCCTTAGGGGATTCAGGTCCAGCCCTTAATGTTATTCCAAGGTATCTCTTCTGTGTAGAGTTACCAGGCAATTTACAGCCACAGTTCAGCACAGTTCTCCCCAGGAGCAATTAGCTCTGGCACAGTGACACCTTCCTTGGTCCCTGTTTTTTCAGAGCAGTGACAGCAGACACCAAATGTGCTCGATACCCAGAAAGGCCACAGAATCCTCGCTGATGATCTGATAGACCACACTCCCTCAGCCCCTCCGTGTAGACTACACTTTCACACTTAACATGCTTTTAACTGGAAACATTTTCAGAAGCACATTCTCTGTGCCTCTGTAGAATTTAAATTTCCACTTGCGTTTGCCCACCCAGACATTAGAAATGCATGCTTAGCATATTCTCTGACCAAGAACATCTTAAAGAAACCATTCTCTTTCACCATGTCAATGCTTTTTTTATGAGCCCTGAATTTGTTTTAGGGTTTCAAGTAAAATTATTGTAGCATCTTGTTACAATAAGGTCCTTTCCCATTTCCACTCAGACCTAAGCCCTTCACCTGAGTTCAGAAGAAGGAACAATGCTCTCCTTTTTCTAGTAAACCTGCTCTGTTTTGTGCATTTTGAACTACATTTGCACTTTTACTCAAAATTTAAGAGAATCACCTTACAGAGTGTTTGTCTCCAGAGAGGGGTCTCATGGCCAGCACAGGACTGGGTCAGAGGACACTCAGTCTCTGTTTCACTTTTGGATGTGCTGTGTGACTTCTAATTCACTATCCCACACTGTCTCTTTGTTTCCTTTCTCAATCCATGTATAACCTGGATTACAGACTCTTTGGGATGGGGTGAGATCATGTTGTTTAAATGGAACAAGAGACTGTTGCTGTTGAGAGATTGTAATAAAAAAAAATACCACATTATATAAAGTGATCAGGAGAAAAAAAGGGTATGTTATTAATAACAGTGTCTTTCTTCCAGCACGATCCCAAAGTGCTTTGTAAATTATATATCCCTTTGAACTTCAGCCACCTCTTGGGAGAGCCAAATAATGTGGGGAAAGGGACAGTAGTTTCATGAGGCCAAGGAGAAGATCAGAACTCTCCAACTGCAACCCAGCATCTGAGAAAAACAAAGCAGGGTTTAAAAACTGATTGGATACACTGACATGTTTTAAAATTAAACGTCACAGAAGAGAATTTTTTAAGGGTTTTGTTGAAACTGGCAAAAATAAAAGAATCTTTCATTCTTTATTATTGTTACTCTTTCACCTTTTAAAAAAAAAAAAAGCCTCTTTTTCTTTCTGTTTTATTTTTTATGTTCCTTGACCCTCTTTTTCCATTAAATTCTTTACAGCTTCCTTTCCTGTCCCAACTGCACCCTATTAGCACCTCTTTATTCTAATCCTTTTCCTAGCTCTTTGGATATTTTTTACAAAACCCTGCTGTAACCTGATGGAATCTGGATCCTTGCAGGGGCTGTTTCCAGCACACTGAGCACCAACCCAAATAACATCAGCAAACCCAGTGCTCGTGCTGGCAGCAGGCTCAGAACTCACAGATCACATCAGCTGTTATTACTGAAAACACAGGTCGGCCAGTGGCCACACACTTCAGCCTGCTGCATGGTTGGGCCTGTGGATGTGAAACTGCTCCCCTCCAATGCAGGAAAAGAACCAAAACCACATGAAATTCCCCAACTGTTGGACTTGTAATGGCCTGTGTGCAAACACTGGTAATTTTGCACCTCTTTGGTGTAAGAGGTTTTAAGAGAGGTTGAGTTCTTTCAGGGACCTGCTGAAGATGTGGTGTTTCTACACAGATGCTTGAGAGCAGCCTAAAAGCCAGAAATCCCTGCCTGCATCTGTATAAAACCACAGGAGACCTGAGACCTTAGTTTCACTGTTTAGGACTTGAAAGTACATCCTGAGCCCAAGGGTTGGTTTTCTGTTACTACCAGCAGCATGTTATAGACTCCTTTCCAAAATCTGATTTTACTCCACAGTCTCCTTTCCTCACAGGAAGGCTCTGCTGTGACCTTGCTGTTCATGTGGGGCAGGACCTTTCATTTCCAGCCTTAATTACTCGTTGTCATTTTCCAGCCTTTTTTTCTGTGCATTAGCTCTGTTCTTTTGCTCAGACAGTGTTCTCCCTCCCTAGCTTTTTGCCTTGGGCCAAATGCCATTTGATACAGCAAACCATTGTATCTCCTTCCATCATTTTTATGGGCTAAATCCATTACTTTTTCTTATCTTACTGTTTTTTTTCCCGTGGCTGCATCATATTTGTGGTTTACAGTCATTTGAAATGTTTTCTTCTTTATTTTTTTCAATGTATGAACCCTGCTTAACACAGAAATGCTTGTTATTAGTCCCTAAGCACACAGCCTTGCACTCTATGCTATTAATTTCCATCCTATCTTTGTTACTGCAGTACTCAAGGTTATTCAGCTCTTCCTGTATGACATCCTAATCCTCTGAGGCATTGACAATGCTTCTAGACTTTGCACTTGTCAGCATTTTCCCCAAATTTTCATCAGTTTTCTTCTTGTTTGTGCCAAGGTCATTAATGAACATACTGAATTAGGTCAAATGCAAAATAAATCTTTTAGGAAGTCCACTGGTAACTAGTCCAGATTCCTTTCATACCTGATGCTCCTTTACAGCACTACAGGTGGGTGAGAGCTGGGCTTCAGACTTGATTTATATCCATGTTTCCCAGCCTATCACCAGTGAGCATTTCCAGTGCAGCAAAAGAAGTTCTTCACCAAACAGATTAAATCTACCACATTTTCTTTGTGTGGAAAACCAGTCATTTTCATCAAAGAAGTGCAGCCAGTGAGTTTAGCCTGGAGGGAGCCTATCTTGCATCCTTTTACCACTCTGTCCTTGATTGTTGTTGCCCTCCAAATCCTCCCTGAAAACTGGCACACTGCTGAGGTCAGGCCTGTGGTTACAGGGATCACTTCCTTCTTCCTTTCTTCTATTCCCCTTTCACTTTTCCATCTGTGGGCTGGAATCCAACACCATCCTCTCCAAGGGCTCATGCACCACAGTGGTGCCCCCAGGGGAAAAAATGAAGCCAGTTGTAAGAGTGAGCCAAGGCCAGAGCTGGCTCAGCTCCTCGCCAACCTGTCCAAAAGGATGGTGGCTGCCAAAATAATTGTGCCTCGGTGTGGGATGGTTGGTAGTGCCCATTGCTTTCATTCCTGGGCTGATTTAAGCTTATGGTGTGTATCCACGTAACCCTTGTGGTCTGAGAGTCCTTCTCTCCCTTTAGACTCCACCATAAACCTGTGACAGTGCAGTTTAACAGCCCAATACAGAAATCAGAATACAGAAATCAAAAGTCAGTCTGTCTCCCTGATTCTGGTCTGTTTGCACCATGTTTATTTGTGTTATCCTCATAGATAGGTGGAGAGCAAAACAGTCTTGAATTTGTTTTGTGAGCTGAAAGTCTTGGGGGGGAACATTATGATGGAAAATTCTTTGAGGCTGTCAGCAAATTACTCACAGGGCTGTATGGAAATTACACTAAACTGGAGGGACATGGGTGTCTGTTAACTGAAGGGACTGTGGTAGACACTGGTTCCAAATGGGTCTGTTCTTGCATTAATGCAGTCAAGCTCTTTTGGAACCTGCACCATAAGGTTCACTGGCAATGAGTTCAGACTCTTGTCTGTGCCTTGTGCTGAGAAACATCTTTGGTGTGTGTTGGATTTGGTTACATGAAAAAAATAAAGAAAAGAATGAACAGTCATGGGGAGAGTTGCAAATCATTTTAGCCTGGAAATCTGGCATAAATAGCAGTGTTAGCACGCTCTGATCCAAGGAGGCACCACGTAAGAGCTCATTTTGAAGTAGTTCCCAAAGCTGGAGGTGGGATCTCTAGGATCAGTTTGGACTTAATGGATTTGCCAGGGCTGTGCTGGACGGAGCAGCCAGGAGTGCTGCGCTCTGGTGGCTGCTCCTCTGGGACACTGGCCTGGCATGCAACAGCAAAAGCCAAAATCCTGCTGACCAGGAAAGCTGAGGCACTTCTGGGCACCTTTGTGAGGGGTTAGCTGATGCCCTGCTGTGGGCACTGGTGCCCATATGAAGTGATGGTGATGCCATTCACTGGAAGGAGACAAAACCAGGTTCCAGGCTGTGGCAGGTCAGCAAGTACTGATCAGTAGTTAATTGGCCCCTGAAAGACAGAAGGTATTTTCAAGCAAATCCAGCAACTCAACTCAGTGAAGCAACTCTGGAAGAGAACCGAGAGAAGGATGGGGAACAGAGTAGAATGAAGAAGGCTTGTTGGCTGAGACAGGTTCCTTAGCTTTGGTGTAAACACTCAGCCTGGCTTGTATCACTATTTTCTCCAGTTCAGTGTTTGACTCAAGAACCTTCTGGTTGACCGTTGCCTTGTTTTGAAATGTTAAATAATCTGTGCTGCTTGGTTTTGAGGCTCTGCAGTTCCAACCCACAAAAAAAGAATTAGCAAGGATAATCTAGCAAAATATTTGATTGTGAAATCCACTCCTCCTGCTGCCTGCTGTAATGCTCTTCATAGTTTGCATCCTGTGGTGGAGCTGAGGAAAAGGCACTGCCTTCCTTGACAGGCAGGGAATGGAGCTGGACACCAGTTGTCCCATCAAAGCTACACCAGCCATGGATGGGAGAAGGGGTAACTCACTGCAGAGGGGCTCTGAGTGCTGATATTCTGCCCCTTGATGTGGCAGCTGCCAGGGAAAAGGACACCTACTCACACCAACCCCACACTGAGTCCTCCAAAACTGAGTGATCTGCTCATTTTTGGGGAAGGGGAGGGAGAATACAATGTCTTCCTCTAGAAAAAATGAATTTCCCAAGGTGCATGTAAAGTATAAAACATTGGCTTATGGCTGATTTTATTGGTGGAAATTAATAAAAAAAAAAAGCTGTCAAAATGATAATCACTAAAGAAAAAAAAAACCTGTGTGAGTGAATTTTGGCAATTCTGTTAGCAGAATGACTACTGTACTGGAAAATTACTGAGCACTGTTTATAAAGGCAATCAGACAGGAATGTTAGTCTTGGAGTCCTACTTTCTACATCAGCAGCTGTATTATTCTACTAGATTCCTTGTACTTTTTTCCAAAAAAAAAAAGCCTTTTAGTGACTGGGTGTGGCACCAACCTGTTCCCAAAAGACAAGATTCACCTGATTATTTTGACCCTAATACAGCAGTGATGGTGGAGAGGTTGAGAGGACAAGACAGTGGAATACTGGAGTGTGTGTATTTTGTGGAAATCACAGGTCTCTTTGTAAACAGTGGTTTTTTTGCTTCTACATATTTGAGCAGGAGCTTGGTTTGATGTAAGCAAAGTATATCTGACTGACAGTTCCTCATGACTGATTCTCAGAAATCTTTTCCAGTTCTCCTTGCTGAAAGTATCCCATGTGAAATCCTGGCCCTGCTACAAGTTGGTCTGAGTTTTTTGCCTGACATCAGTAGAACCACAGTTCCATCCAGGTGCCTCAGACAACTAAGAGCAATTTCAACATGTGTCATGGACATGTAGTTAGTGGAACAGAACCCACTTGTAGGCACTGTTGCTCTGCAGGGCTCAAGGCAGAGATAAGCAGATGAAATTTAATGGGCTGCAATATTTACCCTAAAACATGTAATGGCTTTATAAGAGGCTACAAGTCTCTGAAAAGTGATCACATGCCTTGTGCTTGAACTCCCTTACCCCCATCCTTGATCCATTTTATCTTCACAGCATTTTTTTCTAAATTTTTTAGCTACAAGCCCCTCATTTGCTGACATTTGTCTCCCCTGGGTTTATATACATAGGGCTGTAGACAATTTGGTTTTCCTAGAAAATGTAGGAGTCTTAGGCAAGTAGATAGAGTAGATAATTCAAGGTTAATGACTAATCCAGACCATAGAAAGATCAAATGATGAACTCAATTTCCAAAAGATATTTCTAGTTTGCTCCAGGGGGCTGCCAAATGAGTGTTGCCAAAGCAGATTAGAAAGAAGAACTCCCAATTCCTCAGAAGAGATACTGAGAGGTCAGAGGTTGAGGAAGACTCAGAAGACAAAGATTTAGAACAACCCTCTCAGATTGCATGTCCTGCCCATCCCATCTTTTTGATGCTTTTGAAAATCACACCCTTCTGGGCATTTTTTAGCTGGAAAGACAGACACTGACTGGCTTAAAATATGTGCTTAAAAACTCATCACTTTCTTCCTGGATCTAACCATCAGCAGGGATCATGTAGCTCTTGAATCTTCTGTAGAGGTAAGATTACAAAAAATAATACCACAGATAAAGCCATCCCTGTGGTTGTGAGAAAGATGAGTGTGTTTGTCACGTAAATCAGAGCTTGTTGGCAAAATGAGAGGCTCTCCAGGGACTCCAGCTGGAGCACTCCCATGGTCCCACAGAGGGCAGGTTATAACCTGGGAGGCAAAGACCAAACTGAAAAGAACTCTGGTGTCAAGCAATCCCTAAGATCAGTTTACAGGCTTAAAGTGCAACTGGAAGCCAAGTGCTCTATATGATATACAGAGGGCTTAGTGTACAGCAGTTAATTGGCTTAGTTAATAATGCAGAGCCAGCCTGGGGTTTGGAGTTAGAGCACTGGAGTTATTTTTTACATTGTCATAAGAAAAATACTTACCTTTTTTTAAAAAAACCCCACCCTATAAGTAAATCTGGTTGTTAAACATATTCAGGTGTGTTCAAAAGGTGCAGTGACAGTGTAGAGAGGAAAATCTGCCCACGGGGTAATTTAATAATCACCATAATATGAGACTATTTGTACATCACGTTTTTCTTCCCTTTGTGTGTATCAACTTACAGATAGTAATTCTGCTGATATCTTGCTGCACATTCTTTACCAATATGAAACTGGCAAGAATTTTCTTTTTTAATCACTTTATCCATAAATCCCTTGTCTTTCCACTTTGGTCGTGAATAATGTTGTTGAAATATAATTGCAGTGATTCTGTGTGTTACAGGCACTAAAATAATACTTTCAGCTGCCTGTGAAGGAGACTTTGGGGGAGCTGTGGGGGGTCAGGGCACTGCCATGTCTGCACATAAAGCTCACTTGTTTGCCAGATCATTTTTACAAGCCATTGGGCCAAGCACAGATTTCACTGAGAGGATGAAGTTTTGTGGTCAAAGTAATCATTCCCTTGGTGCCTCTGAAAATATCCTACTTCACTGATGTTACTGTTATTGAGACATTTAATGTTACTTGTCTCCTGGATATGAAACTGAAGCCACTTTAAAAAGTCACCTTTTATTTCTAAGTATTGCAATTCCTCATTAGCAGCAGTTGTTACAGAGTGGACTGTGAGGTTTCAGAGGTCCCTTACAGCATTGCCCCACCTTATTTATAACCATGGAGCTGGGATCAGGGATGGATTTACTGGGTGGGTAGCTGAAGCTGCTCGTTGGAAGAAAAAACCTGGAGACTGCATTTTTACAACAAACACATCTTTGTGGTGATACCCTGGTTTTTTTCTGTGCTGATTTTCCAGTTACACTCTGTTGTGTCTGTGCTAAAGCAGCACTAACTGGACACCACCAAACTGGGTAGAAACAAAGTGATTTCTCCCCTCCAAAAGAGAAACAAATTAAAAAAATAATTCTCCTTCCTGAAAGGAAAGCCATAACCTTCCTTCTGAAGGCATCTTGGGAATAGTTGCCATGCTGTGCTCTGCCCATCCTGAGTGCAAGCTCACCCACAACCTCTGCCAGGAATGTATTTTTGTCTTTCTTTGCTTTCAGTCCCTTTCCCTTTTTCTTTTGCCAGTAGCTGTAGATCACAGTGAGAGCACAGTGCTGAAGTGAATATTAGTTGAGTGGAGCCTGGACAGAACCCGTTCCTGGCCCTGTGACTCACATTCAGCTCATAAAGCACAATCACTCCATCCCCTCCACGCCTTTGTTGAGAGGCTCCTTCACCCAGAGGAGCAATTCCCTCCAGCTGATATCAAGGGGGCCTGGCTATTAATTTTCATGAACACTGATTTCTGCACTTCAGGGCTATTTTTGTCACTCTTTCAGCCCAAGTAGTCGATTTTCCAGCTGACATTTTCCTACTCCATAAGCAAAACACCAAGCACTGAGCTCCAAACTACAGCCTGGAGAAGCTGGTTTGGTGTCTTACCAGCTGTTTTAGCCAATAGAAATTCACAGATGTGACAGTCAACTGCTTTAATGCTCAGAAACATGTGAGTGGGGCCCTGTTACACAAAGGACAGGTGTCCAGCCTGCCTGATCCTGCTCAAACCAAGAAGATTCTGCCTTCACTGTCAGCACAGTCACCAGTGCTGTCACACCAGGTCATCAGTCATGGCATTTGCTCAGTAATTCATTCCAGTTGCACCAGGTTTCTACAAGTTGTGCTGAAATGATTTTTTTCCCCATTCAGGAATGGTAAGATAGGAAACAGTTGTCTGATTCATTTCAGAGAAGTTATGTGACAACTTCAAAAGAAAAGTGGTTAATAAGTTGTTGAGCACTTAACATTGCTCTACTTAGACTACAGGAGCCTTCAGTAGAATGAAATAGTATTTCTGAGCAGGCTTGTTTTTGAGAAGTGTTATTTGGGCCACTTACCATAACAGGCAGCCCAGGAGGGGGTGACAGCTAAAAGATTCATGGTATAAGGATACTAATCTAGATGACAGTCCTAAATGACAGGCTAGAAGGTCAATTGCCTGGTGAGAAAGGCCTGACAGCCCTCCAGTGCTCAGTTATTGCTCCAGTCCTTCCCTTCATACAGGAATGCCTGTAATTACAGAGAACTTGTTCCTCATTGACAGATTGCAGGAAGTGTAAAGATCGATGCTGGTTGTGCTGATGAAAAAATGTCCCTCCCTACATCCCTCCTAATTCAGATTCTTCTTAGATTATTTTTTTTTCACTGCCTCATAGCCCAGCTCTAACCACAGTGGTGCTTCTAGCTCTTACTGGAGTCAGTGGGAGGTGGAGGGTGGAGGAGTGAGAATGAGGGTTTCCCTCATGGTATCCATTGTGTTCCTACTTCAGAGGAGCCCAGACACCTCACAGTGTTGTGCTGGGTATTTGCCAAAGAGCCTTTAAAGACATAACAAAGCAAACAACAACCAAAAAATGCCATGTATTTGTTCCCAGCACACTTTGATCGAAGGGCAAGGAAATGGCAACTGGAATGTGCTCACAAAGTAAATGAAACCCAAAGGCTCAGAGGAGCACTGGGTATAGGGAGATACCCCCACCCCTCATCCAGATTAGGTTTTGGCACATCCTTGTGAGCTACAGCAGCTTGGAAACCACATTGTAGGATCCTTTCTCTAGGGTAGGTCTCGTCTGTTTAAGTATTTCTTAAGCCTTGGCAATTAAATGAAAATTGAAACTTTCTGAGAATGAACTTGGCCAAGTATTCTCCTCTTTCAAAGCCCTTAGTGCCGTGAACTTCAAACAGATGAGATTCCAATTATACATCCTGGAAAGCCCAACTACAGAATCTCATCAGTGTCTGTGAGAGAGTGAATAAAAAGTGAGGCAGGAGATGTCTTTGCATTCTAATCGTGTGGGATGTAGAGGATTTGTGTGCTTTGAGGTCATATAATGCAGGGCTAGAGAAGCTGACTCTGCTCCTGGATGTGGGAAGGCTGTGTTGGGCCAGGTGTGTGGCCTTAGCACATCCCAGTTTGTACACAGGAAGCAGAGATTCTCTGTCTAGTGATGCTGTGCATGCAGATGCAGCAGGGGTTTGCCCAGGTACCTCTCAAAGGCAATAATATTTGTGGGATAGGATGGTCTGCAGACCACAGTCTGTCTTTATCTGAGGGGAAAAAACAGCCACACTGTAGAGAGTGGAGTTAAAGGGGGTGATGCAGAGTTTGTGTTTCTGCCTGGCGTGGAGTCAGGAGGGAATATTCACTTGTAATCCAACACTCTTCTGCTTTACAGACTTCAGCTCCCAAAGCTGATCAATGATCTCAGTGTGACAGCAACACAGCATTGTCAGAGAACCTACAAATCTAGGGGGAGCTGCCCATTTCTCACTGGTTTTAAGTAAAGGATAATGTTTTATCTCAGCAGTTTGTTAACATTTCTTCTCTGGCTCCTTCCCAGGTGGGTCACTGGCCACTGGAGTCCCTGCTCTGCCACGTGTGAGAAGGGAGTGCAGCACAGGGAGGTGACTTGTGTTTATCAGCTGCAAAACGGCACCTACGTCAACACGAGGGACCTCTACTGCCTGGGCAACAAACCCACCATGGTGCAGAGCTGTGAGGGAAGGGACTGCCTCTCCATCTGGGAAGCATCAGAGTGGTCCAAGGTAGGACCTTCCTTCAAGAGAGCAGCCAGACTGCACAGAGCTCTGGATATGCTGGCCATAATCCAGCTGAGTGCTTAAAATTAAGCCTGTTCTCATGGTCAGCAAACTCACACAGCACTGGAGTATGGGTAGGACTGTTATTTGTTGACATGAGCAGTTTGGAGATGAGGTTTGTGTTCCATACCAGATGGATTATTAAGGCAGGGTTTCGATATGCTTTAGTAACTGTATCTTTCCATCTGAAAATTCTGACCAGGAGGGAAAAACATTGCACTGACCTGAGGCCAGAAGTGTAGAAACCCACCAGGGCTTCTGGCTCCATTTAAATGTGGTATGAACAAATACCAGATTTATCAACCATCTGCATGTTGCAGAGAATGTACAATATTTGGGCCTTATCCAGCCTTCTTTTGTGCAATTCAGCAACATGAAAGAGCTGGTTATAGTTTGTATAAAAGGTGTATCTCCGAGTAGTTGCAGAGATGTATTTTTTTCCCAGATAATATAAATGCATTTCTGATGTAAATGAGGAGTGGTCTAGACAGTTATCCTGTGTTGTGTTTAGCAACAGAGTGAACTGGGACTGTGGCTGCAGTTCATGACCACAACTTGGCTAATGCAGGGCAACCTTGCCTGTACCTAGTGAGTAACAGACCTTATGGGATGTTTGTTTTTGCTGTTACATCTGTTTGGCTCATCTGAATGATGAGATCCTTTCACTCTTGGTGCAGTGCTTACAGCTCTACCAGTCTCATTCCAGCCTGGCTGTGTCATGGCTCTGTCCAGCAGCAGCCCTTCCTGTGAGAAGGATTCTTTGTTACTCATCTCTATTTGAAACAGTGAACTCCTGTTTAAAACATTGTCAAAAAGCTTTTGCAAAATATTATTGTTAGAAATGTGCTTAAAAGTCACAGAAGCTCAGGATCCAAGGGGTTCTGAGGGACAGTGTCTCTTCACAGACACAATGGGATTCCATTGTGCACCTTCTGAACAGGAAATCTTTGTTTGGCAAGAAAGATGATAGTGAGAGCACTGTTTCCTTTCAGTGGGGTGCTGGATCTGTTCAGTAGTGCATGAGATTCGTGTTCTTTCATTTCAAAAGATGTGGAGAAACATACCAGAGTTTTAATAAGTTGTCTGACAGGTCTTTTGTGTGTTGTAGATGTTCCCCTTTCAGGTGATACCCTCTTTATTTCTTACAGCTAAACCAGCTGAACTGTTTATAGCTGACACTCTTCTTGTGGTGCAGTTCCTACCTGTTTCACTTGTGAAATTTTTACTTGGGTCTTTTGTTAACAATCCCAGGTACTTCTCTCTCCTTTTTAAGAAAGGGACTAAGTCAAGTTACAGAAGAGTGGAATAGAGTGGAAATCCTCTGTATTTGTGACCACAGAACTCGTTTGCAAATACACAGTATTTTTAGATCATTTATTCAAAAACTGGTTTACTTTTCCTTTGATCCATATATTTACCTTTTGTCAGGTCTGTGATTGCCCACTTATGATTTTACATTTGTCATTCTGGCACATTTCTGCTGTTATGCAGCACAGTTGACTCCAGGACACATTTGATGCTCAGCCAGTGTGAACACTTCTGATACCTGGGACTTCCTTCAGGGGTGATCCCTTTATTCCACAGCCTTTTAATCTGATGTTGCAGAATAAATATCACAATAGTGGTATCATTTTACAAATCAATTTTCTGATGTGTGTTTTTGAACTTCTTGGTTATACAACACAGTTGACCGTGTTGATGTCTGGTCCCCAGTCAAGAATGTGTGTTTTTGAAGCAAATTCCAAAGCAATCTTCATTGTGGAAAAAATGAAGTTCCCCTGTATTTGCCAAACACTTGAGATTATTTTGGACAAAATACTGCTCAACCCATTTTTAATGACAAAAATAGAGACTGTCAGGAAAAGGTATATTTCTACTGTTAGAGAACTTGAGTAGAAAAAAATACAGGTTTTTTCATATAAAGGAGCTGTGTCTTAACAGCAAAGCTGTGTTGCTTCTTTACAAGAACTCAGGTTATTTAACTAAGTAATTTGTTAATAAAATAAGATCTAGTGATCTCAGGTGAACACTCAGGGGCTGCACATATTGATTTGTGGACTCTTTGTAAAATCTATGCATTAAGAAATTCTTCATGAAAACAGATCACTTGAGGAAAGCAAAAACACTCTTAAAGAGGGTGATTTATATGTGACCACCAAAGATCTGTTGGAAACTTTTTTGCACATGCTGTTTTGTCTAGGAAAGTATATGCAGTATTAATCTGTGAATGGCTTAAAAGCTGTGGGAAGAACAAACAGTTGGTGTTTTTCCCAGACTTGCTTGTAAAACCCACCTAGAGATTTCTCCTACTGTGAAAAACACTCCCACTTCAGCTTGATTTACTTTGGGTAAATTGGACCGATTCAAAGATTTTATATAGTGTGCTTTGTAGTTTGAGATGAACGGGTGCAACCCTGAGGAATTCACCCTGGGGACTGAGGGAAATGATAGATAATTTGGGAAATTCTAACCTGAGGCAAATTCAGGGCTTTAAGGATACCATTTAGGAAGCTCCAGCCTGGGATCTCTGGCAAGTCTGATGCTCTGAGGAGCCCAGCAGAGCAGTTTCTGGAATTCTGCAAAGCCTGGAAGGATTCACCCCTGTATCCAGCAGAACTACACGTTGTGCCTGTTACAGAGATGTTACATCCGTAAGGAGGTCACGCCGTGAGCAGCACATAGTAAATGAAGTGGAAGGTTTCCCAGATTTTCAAGAAGTCACTTTGTAATGCTCTGAAGTATTTAAAGGCATGTCTGTTTGCTTGCCAGCTCATAAACGCTTGTCATTCATGTCCTTAACAAGGCCAGCAGGTCAGAACTGCCTGGATTGTAGTTTTAGCAGAGTTAGACAGACATGCTGAGATTTGTCCATTTGATGTAATTTATATCAAGCTGATGCTTGTTTCCAGCATAGACCCCCTGGATGGAGAAGCTTCTTGGAACACATTCAAAAGACCTCACAGAACATCTCATATCTTCACTTATTTATTCAGTGTCAAATCAACTGCCTTTTCCCTGCTGATCCCCTGAAGGGGGGAACTTGACATGCCAGAGGAGGTTAGTTTTTATCTCAGCTGGTACATAGATCATTTTTTCACCCNTTTTTTTCATGAGCAACACCAATTCAGCAAGAAGCCAGCTGATACTTTTCAAAGAAGGTTGATTTTCAGTATTGCCATTTTACATAAGTAAAATATTTCACAAGTAGGTATCATACTTTTCAAATTACTCTTTATGAGTGGCTTAGATTATGGTAATAAAATCTTAGGGATTATCAGTTTTCCTCAGTGTTCACTACCCCAGCTTTTCCTCTGAGATAAAAGTTACCTTTCCTGAGCATCAC
>VYZS01010243.1:0-15879 GCA_013400695.1 Neodrepanis coruscans | reverse complement strand
ACACACACCAAAAAAACCCCAAGTGCTAAATTGGACTGAATTTAAAGCGATATTTGACAGAAGTGACTAAATGATGGGTGCTCCTTAATTATAGCACACATACAAACATTTATGATTTCTCTCAAGATGTATTATTATAAATTTTTCAACCACTCATGTTTATGTTTTTATGAAGTTTGTGGGCAATAGCACAGTGTCAGCTATTTAAGTTTACTAGCCAATAAGTCATATGGCATCCAGTCTTCACCTCCCCCAGTCTCATTACAGCTTCACTTCTGGGGTCACACATGTCAATAGGTGAATTTAGAACTGAGCCTGTAGGAAGTCTTTGAGATGGAAGCACACACTTCCATACTGCCCACAATAGAGATGGATTTACCTGCTCTCCTAAATTCAGAAATGTGTGAGCATTTCTTGCAAGAGTAACTGCTCATGCTAATGCAAATTCATTAGCAATGAATACTTGCATAGGCAGCTTGGTAAGAAATGAAGTGCAAGCACTGCTGTCATTCAACAATTGAAGTGACCAAATGTTTGTGGAAAGCAAAATCAAGACATTATGAACATGTTAAAAGGGAATTCACCCTGGAATTCTGGCACTTTGTTGTGGAAGTATTTGCAGTGCTGACCCATCTCCACCCAAATTCTTTTAAAACACTCTAGAGCCATATTACTGCTATGATTTTTTTGTGGTTCTAAAATTGGTCTTGTAATAATAGAAATGTGAGATTTGCTGACAAATTTCCCAGTGAGCTACAATGGCCTGGAGCTGCTATTTCAAACACTCCTGTGAGAAAAGTGATTGGTAGTATATGTACTGAGCCCTTATTCAGCAAGAATTGGTGCAAGATCCCTGCTTCATGCTCAAGCTGCAAGAAACATTGAAGAGGAACTCCACATAAATGAATGGATAGAAATATTGCAAGATGTTTGGAAAAACAAATTACTAATTTTGTTAGTAATAGATAGCTGAAGATTACTCATAAGATTTCAGCTCTAGTCAGAGTCTCAGTTGATGAAAATGGGCAGAAATTTGATGAATTCAACAGAGTTATAAAAATTTTACACTTAGGATTTGGTCTGACATCTAAATGTGAATTTATTTTAATCACAGTTTAATCACAACTATTGTCAGTTGCATACCCTTACATCTCGTTCTGCAACTAAGACAAAATTGTTTTCCATCTCTGTATGATCAACTTGAACAAATTGGGAAAGTGGTAGAACAGGCAGTTGAACAGGTGATTCTGCCATGTTTAGACCACGTAAAACCTTTAGTAGATGAGAGACTTTTGAAAAATAGATATTTTTTTAATTCAATGTCTTCCACACCTGGAAGTCAAATTTGATCTTAAGAGTGATCATCCAGATCATCCCATAATAAAAGGCCTGGGAAAGAGGGAGATTTTAAAAGAGTGGTTAGTAGTTTTAGCTGCTGCACTGTTGAGATCTGAGGTATAGTGAGCTGAATTAGTACCTTATTTCTTTTCAGTTGAGGCTGGATTTAGCTGGAGATTATCTCCTGACATGTCATGAAGCTGAATACGATCCAGAAAGACATTCTCTGTAATAACTTTAGTGGTTTTGCACTTACTTAATGTTATTTTGTCAAGATCAAATTAAGCCAATCCTAGTCCGTTAAGGAGGTGTGTGCCCAAGGAGCCTTGGGATGTGGAAAGGAGAACAAGCCTTTGTACTGCATGGATGCCAGCTTTTATACTCTCTTTCCTTGGGGAATGGAAAAAATGATGGAACACAGAAGATTTTATCTTCGTGTGATACTTACTGTTATTAAAAGGGAATTTCAGGGTGTGGAGTCTACCCTCAAAACTCTGCGTAAGTTCCTATGTATGTCACATAATATATGTCAGGTAGAATACATTCAGTATTCCCTGGTGAGTGTTGCTCTAGGTTGTCTCTTATAATTGTCTTTATGCACTGATGTCCTCCCCAATGCTATTGAAAATGGGCAAGTTTAATCTTCTCCCCACCCCCATGCTTTTCTTTGTCCCTCAAGAAGCATCTCCTTCAATGTCTTCTTTCTACTCCTGTCCTGTGACATTCCTCGCTAACTCCTAGTTTTTCTCAACATAACAGCTGTATACTTACTTACTTCTCAGTGCTTCATGATATAAAGGAGGGGATTGTTCTTGAGTATGCAGCATTTATAAAAAATAAAAATAATCTGGGGTGGAAAAGTTTAAAATAAATAAGATCCAGTCCAACACAAGGCTTAGGGGCTTTCTGTTGTTTTTTGGTTGGTTGGTTTGGTTTTGATTTTTTAATTTTTTTTTTTTTTTTTTGCTTGAAAGTGGTGTCTTTTACACCTTGGAATACCTTACAGGAATTAAGTCTTCTGAGGTTAAAAAAAACCCAAACCACTGTGTGGATGATACCCTGTAACTTTAATACAGAATAAATTAGTCTGTTCTGAAAGGGTGTTTGGAGACAAGAGGAAGAAGCAGAGTTTAGTGCTTTTCCTCACTGAGTTTTTGTTGCAGTAAAGCTGCCATGTCCATTCTCTCATATAAATCTATCACACGCCCATTATTTGCTTCAAAGTAAAGAAAACATTTTTTTTCCCCCCTTACTCTTTTTCCTTGGGAAGTGTTAAAGACAAAGCCCTTGTCTCCCTTTCCAAGCCTATCTGCCTTTCTGGGCAGCATGCCCACAGTACAGAATCGTTGTTTATCCTAAGGAGGGCAAAACAGAGCAAACAGAGCAGGCTTCTGTAACATCCACAGCTTTCCGGGTGTTGGAGGCCAGGCTGCTCCTGAGAGAGGAGGGATGGTGGGAGCCAGGGCACAGGATGTCTGCTGAGCCCTCCTCCCACAGCTGACATAGGGGATCCTCAGTGTAGCTGCAGGCAGAGAAAATCACACAAGACATGTAGAAGTTGAGGGAGCAGAGTGCATCCCTGGCCACCCAAGTAAAATGGCAGCAGTGGGAAAAAATCCTAAAAGTTGTGTCCTGCCTTTCGCAGCACAGCAGNCCAAACCACTGTGTGGATGATACCCTGTAACTTTAATACAGAATAAATTAGTCTGTTCTGAAAGGGTGTTTGGAGACAAGAGGAAGAAGCAGAGTTTAGTGCTTTTCCTCACTGAGTTTTTGTTGCAGTAAAGCTGCCATGTCCATTCTCTCATATAAATCTATCACACGCCCATTATTTGCTTCAAAGTAAAGAAAACATTTTTTTTCCCCCCTTACTCTTTTTCCTTGGGAAGTGTTAAAGACAAAGCCCTTGTCTCCCTTTCCAAGCCTATCTGCCTTTCTGGGCAGCATGCCCACAGTACAGAATCGTTGTTTATCCTAAGGAGGGCAAAACAGAGCAAACAGAGCAGGCTTCTGTAACATCCACAGCTTTCCGGGTGTTGGAGGCCAGGCTGCTCCTGAGAGAGGAGGGATGGTGGGAGCCAGGGCACAGGATGTCTGCTGAGCCCTCCTCCCACAGCTGACATAGGGGATCCTCAGTGTAGCTGCAGGCAGAGAAAATCACACAAGACATGTAGAAGTTGAGGGAGCAGAGTGCATCCCTGGCCACCCAAGTAAAATGGCAGCAGTGGGAAAAAATCCTAAAAGTTGTGTCCTGCCTTTCGCAGCACAGCAGAACCCCGGGTTTCCCCGCTGTCACCTGGGGAAGCATTCTTCTCCGGGCTTTTGGTGGGCAGAACACGTCCATGCGGCTTCTTCTTGAAGGCTGTGGCTTACCATCTTAGCTAGATCCTAACTATAGGTTTAATTCCACATGTTGCCTTGAGTGCCAGAAAGTAAAAATGAAATGTCCATTACTTTGTGGGTTATTCTTTTTTTTTGATCTCTGGAAACTGTAACCTTGAACCGGGTTTTCAGTAATTGCAAGATTTATTTTTGTGTTGCTGTACATTAATGACATCCGAATGGGAGGAAAGTAAAAATAGAGAGAGAAGTGCATAATTATTGAGCAGGAAGAATACAATCAAAACATTCATATCTAATTTTCTGAGAGTCTTGAAAACAATGGTGTGGTTTGGGGAAAAAAAAAGGTAGAGGGAACAGGCTGCCAAAAAATTACATAAAAACAAGTCAAAACTGCACAAAAAGGCATGTTGTTCTTTTAAAAATCTATGTGTAATCACCATGATAACTGACTAACTGGTACATAACATGTTCGTCTAAGCATACTAACTCTCCCATTGACAGAAACATTGTGAGTCGAACAAGAATATACATGCTTTGGAAATACTTTTCCAGAACCACGATTCTCGTTCCACTAGTCAATCCAGTGCACTTTCAACAGGTAGAAAACTCCTGAGCCTTAAATGAAACAGTCACAAAGAAAATACAGAGAGAAACTAACCAGAGAGCTAAGTTGTAGAAAATTAAACTTCTACAGAGAAGAAAATATGAGGACTAGATATGATTCTATTGGGGTCAGATTTAGAGACCCTCAGAATGCTGCTGTAGTCCAAGCCATGGAAATTCCCATCATCTATCAAGCAAAGATAAAGCTGAAACAATCTTGCAAAGAATAAAACTCCAGAAGAATAAAAAAAGAACTAAAAGCAGTAGCACTCTTGCAAAGAAATAAGTTTCCATATCTTTCTAAATGTCTTGAAGTCTATTATGCCTGACTTACTGCTGCCTTTGTCTTTTCTGGAAATGAAGTTAATTTTTCTGGATAATGTCTTCTTGTCCTTGAGGTAAAAGTAGAGCAGCAACATTAAAGCCAGCCCTGAGGAAAGGAGGGATTTCCAGTAAAGACTCCGAATTTTTGCTCCCGATAAAGCTGAAACAATCTTGCAAAGAATAAAACTCCAGAAGAATAAAAAAAGAACTAAAAGCAGTAGCACTCTTGCAAAGAAATAAGTTTCCATATCTTTCTAAATGTCTTGAAGTCTATTATGCCTGACTTACTGCTGCCTTTGTCTTTTCTGGAAATGAAGTTAATTTTTCTGGATAATGTCTTCTTGTCCTTGAGGTAAAAGCAGAGCAGGAACATTAAAGCCAGCCCTGAGGAAAGGAGGGATTTCCAGTAAAGACTCCGAATTTTTGCTCCCGCAACAGTCAGTCCCATTTGTAAGGGTGGGGGCAGAAGTGCAAGAATTCTGGCCCAAAGTCTCAGAAAGGGCCTAAAAATTGCCTACTGCCTCCACAGCAGGGCCTTTTGCCACTTTAAGTGCAAGAGAAACAAATAAATAATGTGAAGCCCCTGTTTCTTTACAGCCCTCTGTGAACACAGGGGTGGCATTTTATGTGAGTCTGCTGGATTGGGTGGCAACAAGGAGCAGCTGAAGCATCTGGTGCTGTCACCTGCTCAAGGCTTCAGTTTCACTGAACTGGGACTGCTCTGTTTCAAAGCCACAAACTGAGAAAAATTGCCCATCCCTTTCTGAAAAAAATTGAATGCGTTGTTGACAGGGCCTGAAATATTGATGAACGATGAAGATTTTTGCTTCCAATGCTCTGATTGATTTCAAGAGCCCAGTAAATGTGAGATGCCTTGCACATGTGAAATGGTTCCCAGCTAAAAAAAGGTGGGAAAAAATCACACGATGACAATCAAGAAAGATCTGATACTTCCTCTACTTACCTGGCTGTAGATGTTACATTTGCTCCAAATGAAACCTGTTTCATTATTAATGAGAGCAAATGAAGTGCACCTGAGAAGTGAATAAGTGTTACGGAAATCCAAACATCTGTTTCCAGTGGTTGTCAGAGTTTGTGGTGTGCAAGGGAAGGCATGAGTGACCGACTTGCTGAGTGACAGTTCTGCCACAACAGAGCTTTTGTGAAAAACTTTTCCGAAAGCTGTCTTTGAACTGGGGTCTAAGTAACAGATTTCAGTACATCTTAAGTTCAGGAAAGAACAACGATTTCAAAGATTTTACTGGATAGCTGCTTTGACTTTTCTGATCTGAACTGCATTTTTAGTAGATGCTGCTGGCCAGAACTCAAACATACGAGATGCCCTCAAGTGAAGTGTAGGACAAAACTGCAGCTACTGAAGAGCGTATTGCTGGCTTTGATGCTATATTATACTATATCGGTATAATTGAATGCATTTGGGCTTTGAAATTGTTTTAGAATACCTTAAGAATGTGTTTGGGTTCACACATCTCAAAGGTTCACATTTTCTCAGTGTTTTTTCCACAGACACTAAGAGAACCAGGAGATCTGCTGTGTAGCTCCAGGCAGCAGCTGAAATTCTCCCACTCATGTGGAGTTCTGCTGTTGACTTTGTGGGGCTGGCTTTCATCCTAAGGCTTTACACTGAGCATGGAAAGGAAGAGCAGGGTTAGAATGGACATCTAAAGAATAGGCAGAGGAAAGAGTTCTGCCAGCCATGCTGTGACCTGCCTGAGTCCTCATGTCCTCCAGGCATGCCAGCTTGCAATGGGCATGGCTGCAGCATCACAGGGAACTAGAAGTAGCTTTGCACATGTGAAATTGCCACGTGGCTCTGAAGAGAGCACTGACATGACCCACCCCATACCTGCCTCAGCACAGCTCTGCTCTACCTTCCCATATCTGTGCCGGGAGGGCAGAAGCTGTTGGATGTTGTCAGAAACAAGCCAGGAATTAGCTATAAACAGACTGCTTTTGTATTATTTCCTGAATTTCAGGGCATAGTTCTAGTTTTGGGTTGTTTTATTTCCTTTCAGCTGTTTTTAGCTCAAACTTTTTGCCCCATTCTCTCCATGCCCAGCATGGGGCAACTTCCAAGTCAAACAGGTGATGATGCAGCCTTTTGCTGACACCAGGTAGGGACCTCATGTTGCATAAGTGCCATATATCTACTTTTATCTTCCTCCATGCTATGCCCTCTAGGAAGCAAAGTACAGTTCCACACTCCAAAGTGTATTAATAGAAATTGTGCTTTTACAGTGATCCTCATGACATCTCTGCCATTTTTTCTAAATTGGATGGGTATGTTACCTCAGTATGGCAATTAATGACAATTAAATATACATTGAGAATTAGTATCTGCTATCTTATGTGATGTAGCCCTACCAAGCATTTTAGGCTGTTTCCTATGGAAATCATTATTCTTCAATTACACTGTTTCATCTTTGTCAGCTAGTGTATAACCTGTGCATGTTGGTTTTCAAATTAAAAAAAAGTTTGGCATTGTAACAGGGAAGAAGCATGGCATCTGCAATAAAAATGCTAAAATCCTGGAAGCTGCTCCATAAGCCTGAGTATTATGTGCTAAGCAGATGGTAGGAAGCTGAGCACATAAAAAAATACAAGATCTGTGTTTCATGTAGCTGTATTGCTACACTTAATTAAAGGAAAGTTTTCTTCAATGTGTGCAACATACTGGAATAAATACAAAAGTGTTGGCAATGTTCTCTGGAACAGGGACCATTCTTGGCTTTTGTGCAATAATATAAAGCTTCAGAAAGAGAGAGAGGATCATTGTGAATCATAAGGATGATTTGAAAAGAACATGAAAAATGCTACCTGTTTCACAATCAAGAAAAACTCTATCTACTTCACAGGATGCAGTTTCCAATTTTCATCCGGTGTAATGAATTGAGCCAGGTAATGCATGTGAACGAACACTTACTAATAAATGTTACCATAGATTTTCAAAGTGCATTAGTAATTCAACAACATAATTTCCATGCTTCAGTTAGATATGTGTGTATTTTTCCCCATCTAATCAGAACAAACTGAATTACTTCAGACAGGGCCATCATGCCTCCTTAGGCACAGACTGGCAGTTGTAAGAGCACTGCATTCCCAGTGCAGGCAGAGGATTATAACCTGTTGAGTCAAAGTCTTAATCTTTTCTCAGTCATGAGTCAGTGTTGAAATGGCAGTCAGAGCATGCACAGGCAGCAAGAGAAAGATTTGTTATGGCTAGTGGGAACACTACAGCAGAAAAAAACTTCATTTGACTTTATCAAAAATATAGAAGACTCTGCTAAGGGGAACTAAATTTAATGACAGTACTCACACAAGAAAATTAGAAATAAACAACCTAAACATGCTATGAGAGGGGCTTATTTAAACTTTCTATTAATTTTGCAAGTATACTGTAAATGATTTGAAACGTGATCTTAATCATGAACCTAGAGGATTCAGGACTAAGAAAGACCATAGTTAATAGAGGAAAGATAGAGATCAGCTGGGTAAAAAAAATTAAACAAACATCTGATTACTGCTGATTGCTTAATGGTAAAATTGTTACTACTATTGATATCCTATCTCTTGTAATAATAACAATATTGCGCAGTCTAATACATTCATCCAGGCATGGTGCAATATAAAGGACTATCAATTCAGAATAAATTCAAAAGTAATTCCTCCATTTCCCTTCTGCCAATAAGGAACACCTGTTTTCTATTTTTCTTTTTTTTTTTTTTTTAAAGAGATTCCTAAAAATGTAGCTTACACAAGCACTGTGCTGTCTTCTTTTGAATGATACAAGGATGTGTAGCATCTGCTAGCAGGTATATCTGACTAGAGATGAAGTCAGGCATGTGTCTTTTCATGGTAACTTTTTTTTTTTTTTTTTTTAACTAACAGACCATAGGCCAGAATCTTCTGGCCCAAAATCATATGGAGAAGAACTGAGAAAGCCTGACAGGAGACACTGGCTCCAGCTATGAAAGAGTACAATACTTCACTTAAAAACCTGTAGAAAGGCTGTTTAATAGTATTTTTATGACAATAGCGAGTAGAAGTGTGGTGGGCGTTACTAACTCCTAAGGAGAGTTATTTGTTTTCCACTGTCTAAATAGAAACTTCATAGAGGACTCCCACAGAAAGATGGAGAGATTGACTCTAGGATTGCTTCAGTCAGTTTGAAAAGGTGCCTCCTCCCAGGAGAGTCCTCTATCTATCCTGGTGCTTTCCAGTGCAGCCCCTACAGCTACTGCTGAAGTCATGCTGTGAGAAGCAGGGTATATAAACTCAAATAAAGTGCTGCGATGACATTTCTACACTGCTCATAGCTCTTATTCAGAATCAGTGGAGAAAATTCTGAACGAGGCTTATAACTTCAAACTCAATTCAGGCATATTCTGCAGAAAGTCTGTTGGATTGCTCTTCTGAAGTGCCTCCTGCACTGTGTAGGAAATGTAGCTGCCTAACCACTGGGTTGGGCTTCAGCTCTTAAAGAGGAAGCCAGTCAAAGGGAACTTATTAACACTACCTATAATTGCCTCATTTCCTAGTGCTACAGAGCTGTACTATGTATCATTCCAGGAATAATTTAGATGGATGAATATAAACACACTGTTGCTAGAAAAAATATCAGTGTGAAGTGCACCTCTATATCAAAAAATGTGCATAGATAACTCAACAACAGGATATCTGACTGAAGGACCATTTCACACAGCATCAAACATTGATTCAATCTTTTTCATATGCCCTGCCTCCAGTTTTTTCAAATTCATCTTGTATTTTCCAGAACAGCTGCTTTAGATAGATGCAGTCTCATAATCAGAAAGCACCTAGCAGGTGTATCTTATCAAATTCAATTTCTGACTGGTTTTTCTTTGACTCATTAAGCTTCCATTCTCAGGATGATCCATGGCAGATTGCAATCTTTTCCCGTTTACAACATACCAGGGATGTTTAATTGTCTGTTCTTTAGAGATGAATTACTAATGTATTCCCCCATAGAAGCTAGCATATATCTACATGTAATTTCTTCAAATGCCAAGGATTCTTTTGGAGATCAGTCTAGTGAGTTTTTGAGAATCAATAGAGAGCAGCCTAGGAATAATAATCATTAGAAATGCCCTAAATGATTAATGATTAATTTAACTTAATCTAGAATGCCATATTTAAAAGTAGAAACATACTATCATTTTCAAGTGCAAAATATTACAAACATACCTCAATATTACACCTTTTTAATTTCATAGGGCCAAAATTTGAATAAAATTAATGAGTTTCTTTTCATAACTCATATTTTATGTAGTAATGTGTGATGGAGGAGCATTTGTAGGCTGTGGGGCAGATGAAGATTGAATAATGTACTATAATTCAAGCATAAATTACTAATGGTACCCTATCTAAGGCTAATATATTGACTAATCCTCCTGTGAACATTGAACAGGTCAGTGCACTTAGAGGCTACTAACTAGTTGATGCCTGTGGTGTTTTTCTTACGTGGGTTTGAAAGGAAAAGAAAATAACTCTGAATTTTTCAGATGGTATTTTCACTACTGCAAGAGCTATATGGGTCCATTTGATGACACTTCTTTGAATTTTAGTTTAGGAAATAGTTTTATTAAGTGCTGATACCCAAATTCTCAGTGGTGCTTAGAAATGTGTAAGGCCAGAGTGATAGAATAGCTTTAAAGCTGACTACATTTAAAAAGAGTAATTTGTGTTTATGGAACCTCACAGCATTTCACTCGCCTCCCATTACAATTAGAAAATTAAATATAGGACAATACCTGTAGGTAAAGGCTCCTAAATCATCTTTGTACTACTCAGTTCTTTGAAGCTTGTTAAAATGGAGGCAATATAAACAGGCATTTAGCAGATTAACCAATATGTATATTTGTACAAGAAAAGGAAGTTTTGAAGCAGTCATATTGTATAAAGCTTACTGAGCTGAACCTCCTGTAAAAATGGCTTAAGTCTAAGTGGGGGAGGAAATGCTAAATTTTGCTTTATACTAAAACATATTACAGACAATTTCATTTTTACACTTAAGAAAATGTCCTTACATGACCATGCATTTTTAACCTGTGCAACATCTGGGATAAGGAGTGGCTCTTGTTACAGATTTGTGAAAGTATTGAGCATAATGGGACTTACATTGTGGTAATATTGCAATGAATTATTATAATTGTTTTGTATTTATGCACACCTTACGTTGGACATAGAATATTTCTTTTCATATATTATTGCTAAGTGCAGCAAAATTGCATGAATGCCCCAGAGCTGGATTGTTGTTGTACACATAAAAGCTTATTCATTTAAATTGCACACATTTTAGAGAGAGCTTTTGGATTCTCCTTGTTTAAAATAGCTTCCTGCAGAAATACCCAGAGAAATTAGAACTCGAGGGCACTTTTAGGCTTTTCTTTACAAGAAATGAGGTCATGACCTCTTCATTCACCCACAGGGCAAATACCACGGCTCAGTTGAACAATTTTTCCTCTGAATATGATAGCCTTGTCCATAGTGGATGTTGGGATGTCTTTGGAGATTAGGTCCCCAGGCCAGTGACCATGCAGGGCTGGGCTCTAATGGGGACATCACTGGTAGCTTAATGAGTAGCTGGGTACCAGTGCTTGAGCCCTCTCCTGACCTGGAGAGCTTAAGGGCATAGGTGTAGCCTGAAAGGCTTCTTGTTCATCTTCTTGTCTTTGGGCTGTACAAAGTCTCATTGTAGAGAAATAAATAAACAATAAACATTTGTCTTTTTCTTTCTGAAAATCCTCTGAAGATGTGCATTCCACAGCCTCCCCAGGCAGTGTGTTTTGTCATTTCTCTATATCTACAGTTGGAAATTTTTTATTACATTTAATCAAAATCTCCCTTACTTCAGTTATTCCCTGTACTCACCATATGAGATCCATGAGAGCACATTATTTCCCTCAGTTTTATCAACACATCTGTATTTTATAAATGAAATATTTCTTTATTTTTTCCCTGTAGGCTATTACAAAAAAGGGCATGTCTTTTAGTTGTCCATTCATTCCAGTTGCTTCTCTTCAATTTCTGCCAAATTGGTCCAACCTATTTTGGAGTCTCACACTCTTAAGAGCAGCCTTACCCATAGAATCTTGCACAGTAAAGTTATCTTGCATATCATATGCATGATGTCCTTTTCTATACATCCTACTGCAATGTAACTTTTTTCATAACAGCATGTTTCTGATTCATGTTCAGTCTGCAATTCAGAACTTTTGTAGGTCCTCATTGGTAGAACTGCTATCATATTCACATTTTCCAACCAGGTATTTGTGCAGCTGACTACTCCAGATGAAGATGGAATGTTTGCCTTCTTTTATTGAATTGCATCCTGTGATATACATATAAAACTGATGAACTGGTTTTGTTGGTGCTCTACATTTTGCTGATCTTTTTTTCAATTCCTGTATCCTCCAAGTTTTTTGTTTACTAGATTTTGAGATGCAACTTGGACTATCCTTAAGGTTTGAAAAGTGTCTTCAGGATTCATAAAAATCTTTCAGAAAGACACCTGAGTAGAAGTCATTCTACTTCTGTTCCTTGTTTTGTTATCTATTCAAAGCACAGCTGACAGCTTTTGCCAGCAAGACTTCTTGATTGTTTACTCTTCCTCAATCAAAATAACTTTTAGCTTGAAAGAACACAAAATGGGATGGCATCCATTACTTAATGTTTTTAACAGTTCTGTGCTCTTTGCATCCCTTGTTATAGCCAGAGAGACCATAGGCTCTTTGTATGCTAAACAGCCCAGTATGGCTTCTGTTTTCCCAAAAGAGGTAACTAAGGACTTAGGAAATTTAGCATATCTGTCTTGTACAACAACCAAGAACGGTCAGGTTTTAGCTGCACATCTATGCCAGTTTTCAGACAAACTTGGGCTCACTCTGCATACATTCTTCTGTAGAATGCTTTGAGATGCAGGGATAAGCAGGACTATGGCACCCAAATTTCTAAGTGGTTGCTTTCTGCCTACCTTGCTTTTTTTTTTTTTCCTCAGATTCAAGTACTTTAATCTCATCACTGATTGCCAAGCAAAATGGGTAAAACACATTATGTCCCTTCTTTATACGCTGGCCAAGCTATGCAGAATAAATTATTATCACTGTAGGTGATTATTATCATCAATGTAGGTGATAGGTACTGGTCTGGGAGATGACAGATCCAGACAATTATGATTCTAGATATTGAGTGTCTTGCTCTCTAACCCATAATTTCTTTTAATATTTTTGTTTGTCTCTTTTTATGGACTAATACAAATACATTAACTAATTTTCTCCCTTTGCTTTTTACCAAAGAGTTAATACTTCTATGTAAGCAGAGTGGGATTCAAGGACAAAACAACAATCAATATTACTAGAGGCTGTGGGTTGTTAATTGTCCAGCCCTACTTCCTGGTTTGTTTTGCTGTTAGCTTTTTTTTTCAAATCTTGCCTTTATTGATTCCCTACCTCCCTACTAATCCTTTCCAGAAAAAAAGGATGACTGTTCACATCTTTCTAAATAAAAGTGACAGCTCAAATGGTGGTACTCAGGTGGACAATCATAGGTTATTTGTACCAGGAATTGCTGATGTTATTGAGGGCAAGTACAAGTAAACAGGTTACCTGCTTCTTCCTTAGTTGCTACGTACCCTCAAAACAAAGTGCCATCACAGCACAATCTGTGCATCCTGACTGAACAGCATTGCACCAGAGATGCTCGGAGATGTACCTGATACTTGAGAGGTCTCTGAAATTCTGACTGCTTTCTGAGACACTACACTGGCCACCCAGACAACCTGCCCTTGGAAAGTGGAGCTTTTCCAGAGAGACCTCCTGTTCTAAGGGACCTGGCATCCTTTCATGCCACTGCCACTACAAGAGTAGCTGGGAAAGCTAGAGCCAGACATCACGTCATGCACATGTATGGTGCCTAAAGGTCCAGTTTCTTCCTGAGGACACTGGCTGGGCAGTCATAGGCAGAACTGGGAGAAGGAGAGGAGGCTCCCGTTGACATTTGGTATATGGAGGTGCTAATTAGCCTTCTTGTCTAGAGCAACTATATAGGTGTATCATGTGGTCCTACACTATGTATGTGAGAGTTTGGAGGAATGGCCACCACTGGCAGACTTCAGGGCATTGTGCTCTCCAGCCACTACTCGTGAGGGATGAAGCTACAGTAACATCCCATGCTCAGATCTCTGCTCTGAGGCAGGAAGAAGGTGTCCTTGTGCACACTTTGTAGGAAATAATGAGTGCATGTGTAGAAAGTAATTTTTTCCTCTATTTTTATTCTCACTTGCCTTGTACCTGAATGTTTCTTGGCCTCTTTAACTTGCTACTATAAAATTATCTCCTCTTGAAATGCAAATCTTCCAAAGTTTCATTGTCAGAGAATCTCAAGCTATAAACAGATAATATCAAAAGCAAGAAGGACCAGCACAAACACTCCAATAAAACAAATATTTGCTTTGTGTCATTATTTTATCTCACTATATTAGAGTTACTGCTTTAGCTACAAGTAATATAGCAGCAGGTTGATAAATGAGCCAATACCCTCTCTTTACAAGAAAGGACAAAAGAAAAAGCAGCCTCAGTAACAAGCTTTTGTATGAGACAGACTCTGATGTGGTTTTTAATAAACACAAAGCAAACTTAAAAAGTAGGGGTTTGAGCATCAAAAGGGTGACTGCAAGTACAAAAAGTCAGCAGTGTTGAGAAAGATAGACTGGACACAAACACATTGTCTTTAGAGTATGGAACATCACTATCACAAACAGATGAAAAGTGAAAAAATCACAGTACATCTGGAGAGACAAGGAAGATACCAGTCTGAGGGATGGGTGTTAATTAGTACATGCAAAGTAGAAAATCACTTAGAGACACAAACCCCATTAACAGCTCATGGCCCCAAGCTAAATTCAAATAGAAGAGACAAGAATGGCCCTTACACACCGTCTGACACACGTGGGCTATTGCTGTGATGAAAGCAAAGCTTAGTTCTGCAGTGGTTTATGAACTATGGCACTTACGAACTTATGAACTACTTTGGCTTATTGTTGAGGAGGATGGCATCACTGATTCAGACAAGGTAATGTACAGCATCCTCACCACAGGGGCGAAACCTCCTCCCTGTAGGGTGTAATGTCAAAGCTGTTCATTGATGAAACACTTTTTTCATACAAAAATAACACCAAATAACTCAGGACCATGCCTTCAGACTCCTTCAGATCACCAGGCACAAGGCAGACTATTTGGTTGACGGAAGTTTCCAATAATCGTGCAAAAGAGAAGCCCTGCAACAGTAAATTTCACTAGTGTGCCGGGAGCAAAATCTCACAGGTCATCAACAGATGCCATGCAGGGCTCTTAAAAGGCAGGGTTAGCCAATAAGCAAAGACTGTCTAGTATCACAAAAATAATAGAGTCTATCATTACACACCTAGGAGATTCTCTGTCAACTCCTAACTCGATTATTTTGTTAATAAGCCAAGGAATACAAACATGAAATGACTCTATGATTCTGAGAATATGCAAAGGCAAATGTACTTTTCAGTAAGGAAATAAAATCACCAACCTGTTTGTACTTTGCAGTTTTAAACAGTCCTGGGTTGCTGAAAATCTTCAGCTATAAGTCTTCTACTCAGCTCCTAATCTCTTCCTGAACACATCATCATATGAAGCAGAAAACACCAAAACTGCATGCATGTGAATCCCTTAAAGTGTAAATACCTTGGGACAATAACATATACTAAAGAAAATGAAATTTCATGACACATACTTGTTTATTTCAGAGCCCAGCAAGTTATTTCCAAAGTTGTTCAGAAAAGAGCCTGGAAACACCTAAGAGAAGTTGGCATGAAACAATGGAAAGCCATGGAGAAGATGCAAGCTTCTTTACTTCAACAGCAACCTCTGGGGAAGAAAAACCTTTGCAGAGCAGCACCAAAAAAGGGGGTCTTGGTTTTGGCCAGTGTAGTATTTGAAAGCATAGGAAAATGGGGACAGACTATCACTGGAGATAAGAAATCTAAACTTCATTTCCTACATAGCAAGCTTGCCAACAGAAGAACCTCTTAGCCACAGGAATGAGTCAATGCTGACATTTGTGGTCAGCACTGAAGGGAAGTGTTGATTGTTTGGGAAGAGAATACACGTGCTACCAAACAGGGTTACTAAAGATGAACAGGCAATTAATGCTCGGGACCATGAACCCTTGAGAGTCACTGCCTAAGTGTGGTGGTTTTACCAC
>VYZS01010224.1:2813-24554 GCA_013400695.1 Neodrepanis coruscans | reverse complement strand
AACCAACCAACTGAAAACCCCACCACCCAGTTAAATATTTGTACAACATGAAAAAACACAAAGATGTGAGATCAGGAAGCATCCAAGCCCACAGTTATAACCCTCTCCCTGGATAAGAAACACCTCTAAAGAGCCACAACCTTCCCCCAGCCCTGATGCTGCCCATTCACCTTCGCCTGGTAAACCAAAAATCATCTTTCTGGCCAGGGACCCCTTTGACACCTACAGTTTCACCAAACTGAGCTCTGCAAAAGAAATAAATAATAAGAAAATTACTAGATTCTGGTAGGCTGAAAAAGTCAGAAAACTCTTGACCTTTTCACTAATGGTAACACAAGGATTTCAACTACAGAAAAAGGAAAAGGAATCCAGAACATTCCTGTCCTGTCTTTGCTTCAGGATAAAAATTGTCCCTAAACTGTCTTCAGGGAAGCAGGATAAATAAGGCTCACGCACAGGGGCAGAAGTTACCAAGACAGACTGGAGAAAATGGGCTAATTCTCACTGGAGGAGAGGAAGGTCACACAATGACACACTTGGAAGTTTCTGGATGATGGAAAGATAAGTAAGTGCCTGGACTGATTCTTTCTAGTCCTACAGCATTCTAAAACAAGGAGACATGGGGCAAATCTCAAGATATATGAGGTTTAGAAAGAAATGTTTCTCATTCGTGATAAAAGCACTGCTCTATGCTTTGAGCAATAGAGTAAAACTATTATTACAAGTCAATCATACATATTATAATTCTTCAGTTGCTTCCAAATTATTCAACTCAGTTCAACCCAAATTATTGAGATCTGAATGCCTGCATAATTTATAATTTTATCAAGAGCCTATATGAAGAAATATCAGATTTCTTCCAGAACAAACCACAATATGATTAATAGTACCATAAGACTGCAGAGTTCAGTAACTGTGGCTTACTCTCTTAAATACTAATATGTATTTTTTTCATTGCAGTTTTTAACCTAAAATCTCAGCTTTAGAGCATGGTGCTAGTAACACCAAGGTTGTGGGTTTGATCATTGTATTGGCCATTCACTTAAGAGCTGGAATCGATGGTCCTTGTGTGTTCCTTCCAACTCACAATAATCTGTCAAATTTCAGACACCAAATATGCCTATATTAGGGCCCTCATCTCAAACAAAGCCTCTGGATAGGTAGCAACAGGCACTAAAAGAGAAGAGAACTTTTTTGGCATTGGCTGTACTTGGAGTCTACACTGTTCCTTTCCTTTATTATCATGATTTGTACTGAGGAGAATAGTAAAGTACAGAGGGGAAGAAATTCAGTCCAGATTCCACACCAAGTTTGCTTGAATAACCAGTAGTAATGAGGTTTTCTCTCTCTGTCCACTGTGTTAGAGCTCCATAGTTCTTCAGACTGTCTTTGCTTGTCAGTAAAGCACTCAAGGAGGCCAAACTTGCTCCAAGTCAGTCAACACCAGTTGTACATGCACAGTCTTCAGAGAGCTACTCAGCACATTGTTTTAAAAGAAAATAAAAAGTACAAGGAAGTAAGGAGTCTCCATTGCTCTAATCAATATGTCCCATCTCCTGCCTCCCCCTGGACTCAGGTGTGGGATGCAATAATCCAACATGTCATTAGGTTTGCTAATTACAGTTGTAAAATGCTAAAACAAACAGCTGATAATTTTTTATTGGTTTTCAAGGTGGGTTTTCATGAGCTTTGCTCTGATTTGGAGTGGCAAACAGATGGTCTGGTTATTAGTGCTTTGGAAAAAAAGAGTTAGAAAAACACATATTCTTCAGGGCACAGAGTACACTGAGAACAAGCCATTTATGTCTAGCATTTCTCCTACAAAAGTGCTTTGATAATGGCCTTGTCTCTCAGTGGCTTCCTTGCTAGTTTTTCCCACTTCCCTTTCTTCTACCTTATACAAACCCATTGATAAGTTCACCATTTATTTCCAGAAGTAAGATTACATAATTTTTCCTTCAAAAATCACACCGGATATCTCAGCAATGGCACAAGGAATCATGATGCATATCTTGTTAAAAGGAAACATTGAAGAAACCTCAGGAAACCTGCATGGAAGCAGGCAGCACAGTCAGTGGCCTTCCAACAATCACTTTTCTAGTCAGACCTGCAACTAAGAGGAAAGAGACTCCAGCAACAAGATCCCTATCCTAGCACCTGCCTGAGCTGACATCTTAACGCTCTTAGTGGTGAGCTCAAATGTTTCTGCCTATGGTGGCCCAAACTGCCCACAGATAAGCCAAGATGTGGGCCAACAGAGTGGTGCTGCTATCAATTTTGTGTATGGGCCTTACCAATCTCAAGTCCCAAGGCACATCCATCCCTGTTAACACAAAAAGCTGGAATTCCAGCTATGTCTAGTCCTGTTTAGGACAGGAAATTATCAGTTTCCGTTAATCCAGAGTTCTTGTATACAGCAGATAATGATTTTATCAAGCTGTTTTCAAGCTGCATCTCTTCAGTTCTATCAGCCATTCTACCATGGTATTTACCTGCTTGCAGTGATCCATATTTAAGGGTTTCAAACCCTCTACTTCCTTCTGCACTCTTTTTTTTTTTTTTAATAAGCATAAATTCACAAGGATTCATCAGAGACACAGACAAATGTCCAAACATGTAAAGGCTCCCAAGTACCTTGTCTAATGTCCTGCAGCACATCAGGAACGGAAACAGGAGCAGCACACAGTGTCTCTGGCCTCCGTTCAGATGTCTACTGCAGTTCAAATCAGTGTGCTGCTTCATATGACCCTGCAGATCATAAGCTGATCAATTTCGATGTTGCAGACTCTGCTCAGACCATAAGTGAGTTTCCAGAGGAGCTGAAGTAATCCTCAACAGATATTTCAGTCCAAAATACGGTGAAAAAATGAAAAATAATGACGAGAACTTGGAGACAGAAGGAGCTCAGCTGATGTCAGGCACCTCAATGCAATGATAAACAATACACCCTGGATTTCTAAATCTAATTGACAGACTTCCTGGGAAAGGAAAGCATCAAAAAATTGGTATCCAGAGTCTTAAAATAACATTCCTTTCCCTGCCATAGCTGAGCTCTGTGAGAATCTTTTTGCTACTAGACTGCCTGTGAATGAACTCCTACACTAAGACTCCTCCAGCTTCAAGATGGACTATGTGTTGCAAGGGTCATATATAGGATTATCTGTGTGAGCACCTCCAAGTTCACTTGGTTCCAACACAGGTGGTTCTAGTGCAACAGTGATGAAATTTAAGCTCTCTCAACAAGTCCACTTGCCAATTAACATAGCTACAGTGCAGTAATCAGAATCTCATATCCTAAAGTCAATTGCCTGAATCAAATCTTAATGGCAAACATTTGCAACAGTACATTTGGGGTTAATGACTCCAAAAACAAGACTAATTGTTCTTCCCAGAAGATCTCCTGGCAGAGCAGATCAAAAGCTGTAGACAGGGTGCCCGGGGCAGCCACTGGAACATCCCATCTCCTATCAAGTAGATTTGTTCTGCAATCATCCCCAAAAAAGCCACTGGATGAAGAGACCACCTATTGTGGCTTATAGTACACTTTTGCTGCTTTATCCAAGTATTTTGGGTTATTTCTTTAATTTTAAATGTATGCTGACCAATAAGCTACTAGGGAAATGGTCTTAAATTATTACTCCAGCAAAGCAAAACTAAGGACAAGTGAGACTCATTAAAAGAAAAGAAGACCTTCATGTGGCAAGCAAAACTTCTGGTGAGAGTATAGAGGAGCTTGTTTCTCCCTCTGGAAGGAGTCAGATTGCTTTGAAGTATCAAGGGAACACCAGTACCCTCCTCTTCAACACTGACCCTAAACCTCTCTTCCTTTTGCCCCAGCTACAAACTACTTTTTTTTGATCTTGCCTCTTTTATTGCAGATGGGAATTATTGCATGGGAATAACTGTATATATTTAAAAATCAATTGAGAAACTGAACAAAATAACCCCCAAATCTTCTAAAACAAAACACTCCACTGCACACCCTCTTTTCCCTGGAGAAGGGAAGAATATAGCATGTGGAAGTGCCAGTCACACAGCTGATGGCGGTACTGACAGACACCCCAAATGTACACCACTGGGCACAGTGTTAGAAGCTGCACAGAATAAGGAGAAACAAAGAGAGACCAGATTCAGCCTGATCACACATTGTTTGTCCTCCTCATTTGAGACAAGCATGGAGAAACGGCAATGGCAAATTTTCTGATCAGCAGCAAAGTGAAACACATGACAAACTGATTCACTCTAACTGGCTGCTCAGGTTTGCCACATCCCCAGCAGGTAAGACCTTGACACCTACAGCCAAATAGAGGATCCTGCAAAGTAATGAAAGTTCAGTGGAGAGTTTAAACTGCTGGACTTAAGTAATTGTTATTAGGAAGTCTTTTTCCCCTCTGATTTTAAGAAAAAATTCAGCCTATAGCTGATAAACACTGGCAGATGAAGATCTTTCTGAAATTGCACATACCAGTAAAGCATTTCCATTTCAAACAGCCTGTATTTTCACACCAAAAAAAACACCAAAAAATGGAGAGGATGTCCAGCTGTGAGTTTCAGTGCTTCTTGTCAGTTAAAACTAATTCTTTAGGGAAAAAAACACATGCCTGGAACCAAAGTGCTTTCACAGAAATAAGGAAGCTATCAGAGGTGATAAGTCTTACTAGTGTGACGGCACAGCACACCTTACTGCAAAACAAACCAAACAGTTGAATGTTATTAATTATCTCAGGTATTACAATCACCTTCCTGGGTCCTTATATTGATTTATAAGCTCCCAGTCTTAACTTCTCTTAACAACTCTTGACTGCCTGTGTAAATGAAGACAAGACTTTTGCAAATGTAGCTCCTTTGTTTTTAAGGACAAGAAAACCATGTGAGCTGGAACACGATATGAGATACACAGACCTTCTTGCTTCACAGGCTCAGTTCCTCCCTCTTATTGCTATTTTTGAAGTCCCTATCATTAAATGAGAAGCTATAGCTATGTGACAGGATGCAGGGACAGTAAGTGCTGGCAGTGACTAGACATTCTCCACAGAATGTCCCATGGCTATGGTTAAAACATATGGAAAAATACACAGCAGCTGATTCTGCATATTCATTTACTACCTGTAAATGAAATCAGAAATCTAAGGAAACTTTTTGATTTCTGCATTAACTTTGAAGACCCATGAAGATATCTAAACAGACTCTCTAAGTAAAAGCTCTTCTCTATCCTCAAAAATCACCCAATACACTTAGAAAACAAAAAGAAAAAAATCAAACAGCAACTTAAAAAAAAAAAAAAATAGAAAAGAAAACCACCAGGCTCAGATTTCAACAAAAGACTCATGGTCTAAACATTTTCTTCTTCAAAGAAAAATCTCTATCAGTGCAGTAGCAAATTTTTGATGAAAGCATGATGGCCCAAAACCACTAGGAAAATTGAATAGTTATGCAATGCTATGCTTTTGTAATAGCATATTTCCTTTTCTTGGAATTTCTATTGCTTTCAAACTACACCAGGGAATGGTGTAAAGTGGAAGATATTTTTCTGTAACAATGCATAGAAGAATTGTTTCATTTGAAATTTCCCATTCCAAAGGAAGACTAGAATGGAAACCTTTCATTTAAATCAAAACTTTTTGTGCAAATACAAAATGTTTACATCATTTAAAAATTAAATATTTTTGTTAGTTTTATTCCCAACACAATACAAATTCCAGTGTCCACAAATCAGTGCTTGAGACCCCCTAAAATCTGGGTGAACTCTTTCAGTGCCCAGAGGTGCTGGAGGACTCATTTTAATTCTTTCTCTGAAGAGTGAAGTGCATCTGTTGCAGAAAAAGAAAAGACATGCTCCTCCACATAAGTTACCTCTGGCACTAAGCAACCAGTGGTGTCTGTCTTTGGATAAGTTTTTGGGAAGGTCAGTGCCTTCCCACTCTGAAGTTTCCCCTTCAATTTATCCTGCTGGCCAAAATTTAGTGGAACCTAATTGCAAAGCTGTCTTTCCATCTAGTCTATTTACACAGAAATTCCTCCTCTGAAAGACATTTCAGGAAATCTCTGTTACCCAGCTCGTGATGCTGCTCCTGAGATGTGGAGTTGGGGACAGTGAGCTTCTGAAGGATGGAGACGGCTGAGCTATTATTGTATCCACTTCTCCCTGCTTTGTGCCTTCTGTTGCCCAAAGTCCAGAGAAGAACTTCCTGCTTTGCCGAACAGGCACTGGGAGCTCTGCTTGTCACAGCCGCTGCAGCAGCTCACCAGCTTATTACACCTTTCTGCCATGTGCTGGTGATTTCCCTGTGCTCAAACACCCTCCCAAAAACCTGGCCAGCCTCCTCCTTTGTATTCCTGCCTCAGCAGATGAGCAGACAGTACCTGGGTGACAGGTGGGAGCCCACGCGCCACCGCTCTCCTGAGCCCTCCAGGGAGCAGAAGTACCGGAAGGATCCCGAGAAACTCTTCTGGGGGGGATGTGGGGAAATGCTTTCAGCAAGACCCATGACATTAGTCAACGAACAAGCTTTTTATAGCCTAAGTGCATGAAAAGCTCCATGCATGGGAAGGGAACGTGGTAACACATTCCCCTCCCTCTCCTGAGAGTCTCATAAGCTTCCTTCTGTATTGCACTGATCAATAAGAAATCTCCTATAAATATAATCAAGCAGCTGAACAACGCCCCAAATTATACCACTCTTCTAAAACAGCGTCTGTGTTTCCCAAGAAAGACTATAAGACCAGTTTCCAAAATATTTCACCACCTTTCACCAAAAAAAACACCACCTAAAATAATCTACAACCTGTTTTATTTCCTCTCCTTGGTGTTCATCTCCTCCTCAGAATACAAAAATCAGTCTGGCCTGTAACTCACTCCCTAATGACTCCCAAAGCCCTTCCACTGCTGGAAGCAACACAGTGAACCACCCAGGCAAAGCCAAGATTTTATTAGGGTTTAGACAACAAGCAGGTGGCAAAAGCCTTCCCCCTGCCAGCCCCCTGCTTAATCGGCTTCCAGCAGGCCAGTGATGGAAGCAATCAGACAACGATAGCCAGGACGTGCTGCCACTGATCAGTCCATTTCTCTGTGTTTGAGTTATGGATTGGGATTTTCAGGTGCTGTTTAAACATGCACATGAACTTTGGTTGGATTCAGTCTAGCTCATATATGAGCTCACTGGAAGAAATCAAGAGCCAGTTCCAGGAAAAAACCCCAATATTATCCATCACCCCTCAACTCTCCCACGGCACAGGGATGCAGATGCAGAGTACTGCGCCTGCTGCTTGCTGCCAGCTGAGTCAGCTGAAGAGAAGTACCAGGCACAGAGCCCCAGACAGCAGTTAGGCTGGATGAACCCATGCCCAGCTAGTTAGAGATGTATGTCAACTCTGAAATTAAGTGCCCTTGTGAAAGCCTGAGTGCTCCTCTGAGATGACACGGCTGTGCCTGCTCTGGAGCAAACGGAAGCTGCTCTCCATCCCCTGCCTGCTCTGCCCTGTTGCTCTGCAGTGTCCAGGTGTGGAGCCTCCATCACACTGAAACACAAAGCATGGTGTAGTCCCTGCCTGAAGGGTCTTATATGTTCTCTGCAGTTTTCCTGTGGAATCAAGAAACAGCCTGGAGAGCCACAGCTGATGGGAAAACAAATAAACTATGTAACTGAGATGTCCAGCTGAGAGGTTTTGTGCATGCTGATAATTCTGATAGTGTAAGGAGAACCGCCTTGACAACTTTACTGTACTGTTATCATTGAAATTAAGCATTAAACTCTGAAGAAGACTCATTAAAACTCCTTTTCCTCAAGGAAGCCTGATTAAAACACAATGTGCTCTCAGTGTCTGTGCTAACTACATAGCAATTTATTTATTTTTTAATCTTACAAAGTTCAGCTATTTGATTTTTCTGTTTTGTCAAACATTTTCTCTTCTTGTGCTCAATGCATACTCTAGGAAGTGATTCCATTTTAATTAAAAAGAACCCAGCCATCAGTTGAAATGTCAAAATCCTCTTCTTAGTCTGCTTTATTACAGCAACCCAGGGGAAAACTGGGCAGTACTTATACTCTAGGCTGGAAGCTGATGCTGGGGCAATAGCCAGTGGGACACCAGAAGCTCAGAGCATTCTGTCTGCAAAGGCTCCTGGCAATTGTTGCCCGTATCCATTGCATTTGGAGACCGTGAAGAGGAGGTGTAAATCCCAGGGCCTCTAGCTGTGTCAGGAACAGCACATTTTGAGCAGATCCAAGTCTGGAGGCTGGTGAGTCTATAAGGAGCAAGCTGTACCCTGCCTGCAGCGGATCATGGTGTGAAACCCCGGGGGATAGTGTTGGAGCTGCTTATTTAACATCCCTCTCCACAAGGCAAGCTTGGCCCAGGGCAGTGTCTAACGAGCTGATGATTTGGTGTGAGACCCTCTGGCTCAGAGCTGAACACAGGCACCATCAGTGCAAGGGGCTATATAAACAATCCAGACAGGTTGTCGTTATTAAATATTCCATGAATTACCAAGTGATTCTGCAGTCATTTCCATGCAAAGCAACAGCAGGAGCCAAGAATTAAATTGCAGTACAGTGCCTGCATAAATTCCTCTTCACTTCCCCAGAGCACTCGGTTCAGCTTTTGTGTCACAAACAAGTGTGCAGGTACACTGTGTTTTTATGACTATGTTCCCCTCTTTGGAGCAGTGAAAGCCAACAACCACGTAAAACATTTCAGGACATTCAGAATGAGACTTCAGTGTAAGATAAAGTATTCTTGCATGTAAGTACTGCTGGGATAATCTTGAGTTTTCACCTGAGGCTTTTGTTGTCTTAGAAACTTCCCTCAAACTCCTGGATTTCCATGTTGTTGATGAGAAGATTTAGCATTTATAGGTACATAAATCATTTGCCCAAGTCAAATGATCTGCTAGACTCATGATCCTTGGACTATTTAACTGTTGCTACAAGGGAAGACATCTCACACCAACCATTAGTTAAGGCAAAAGCTTTTCCTGCCTGGACAGCATCTCCATGGCTCAGCAGGGTGATGAGCCCCATCCTCATGGGCCCCACTCCAGCACCTGGGGAGAGAGCCAGGGAGGAAGAGTCCAGGCACACAACAGCCTTTCTGCTCCCCTCCTCCCCTCTGCAATCAGCATTACTGTGGAGATGAAGGAAACAAAAAGCAAAGACTGAAAACAAGGGGAGCTGGTTATTCTTGTTGCAGGTTTTCTTGTTGCAAGCAGCCTGAATGGTTTGCAATCATAGAAACACTGCCACTGGAAATACCCTACGTTTATGCTGCCAATTTGAGTGCCTTCATGCAAGATTATGATCGCTTCAGACTTTCTCTTCCCCCTCTCACTGACAAATTGTAATTCATGCCAGAAACACTATCATCCAAGCTATTCTCAAAGCCTTTTCCATATTGTCTAGTCCTCATCCACCCCCAGGTCCTTGAGATTGTCTCCTGAATGAAGGCTGTAAATCTTTCTACAGGATGGCAGGAGAACTTCGAGCATCTGAATTATTATGTAAATGCAGCATCAATGGTACTTTTAACTGCAAGTTGATTGGGATTGTAAATGAAACACCAGTGATTTATGAGTCAGAGTGCTTCCTAGGAACAGGAATTAATCCTATTCATTGACCTTGAACCAAAAGAAGGATTCCTGAACTGTCCTGAATGCTGAGACAGACACGGGGCTATATGGGCTGGAGCTGAGAAGCTGCATTTCATCCTATCTGTGCTGCCCGTTTACCTGTTTCTCAGAATATAAAGAAAATCAATATGGGCCAGTTTCCAATGCTCTGAGTATTACTGGATAGCCCTGTTCCACATACAGCCCTTTTCTTAGCATAACAGCTAATTTAAGTACTACCAAGTTCAAATACGAAACTGGTCCCTTATGACTCTGCAGCTCCATAAGGACCAGGATGTGGCAGACAGTGCTCAAGCTGGGCTGGAGAGATCGAGAAAAGATGTGCTCACCTGACACAAAGGCGACTTTCTCCTTCAGTATAGGAAGGACATCAGCAGCTTTTAAACCATCATTTCGAAAAGAACCTGCAAAACACAAAAAACCAGAAAAGCCACATTAGAAGAGAGCATGTCCTTGCTCCCAGCTTCATTGACATGCCATGTTTTTCAAAATCAGATTGCATTAAGTCTATAAATTACATAAAAGCACTAACAAGCAGATCGAAATAGTGATACACAAACAGCATTAATATCACTAGAGGTATATATGTTAAAAAAAAAAATAGAGAGAGAATCAGCTCATCACTCTATCTTTCAGAAGGATCTGAAGGATCCTTCAGTTCTGAAATGTTAACAAATTTCCCACCAAGTAATCAGATTTATCCCTGCAGCCTTTTTCACAAACTACACTATCAGGCCTGGATAATGCCCAGCTTGCACACCAAGCTTCTCCCCTCACTGTTCTCAACACAGTCCAAGCGAAATTGCAGGGAACATAAAAGCACATAGACATTTAGCATCAACCTCTGAGATAGATTTGCTCAGGGGGTGGCTTAAATAGGGATTTTCTCCTTTCCCCCTTTCTGTTGTACACAGCACAGCTGGAGATGGAATGGCTCCAGGTGGGGACCATGCTCAGAGTGGGGACATGCTCCTTACAAGTTTTCCCTGGGCAAGGAGTGGTTTGAAGCAACAACACATCCTCATGTAATTCATGCTGTTCGATTATATATTAAGAATACCTGCACAGGCCATTCGCCTTCCCTGCAGTGCCAAATTATTTCACATCTCCTAAAATTTCACCAGAGAAATTTTGGATTTTTACTCTCCTGGAAGCCTCAGGAAAAGAACTACTGACAGTTTCAGGTACCAGCAGCATCTATCTGCTTTGCAATGGATCACCCTGGAGGAAGCTGGACACTGCTATTCCATCTGTGCTATTACAAAACAAAAGGTGGGTTTGAAAGACATCTTTGCAGTTGCTCTGAAAAATAAGTCACCCATCACTGGGTAGTGAATACCCATCATGAAAAGTGATCTTCAATATGGCCTTAAATCTACTCCAACTCACCAAAGAATATAACACATTTGAAACCCTGAATTTCTACTTCCTGCCTTTCACCAGCAGGCAGTTCTTCTGAGACGGTACCAGGGCAAGAAAGTCTCACTATGCAGCTTTCTAGAAACAGGGCAACACTGACGCAGCCATCACACCCTCCTTGCTGAACACAGCAGATGACCTGACTATTTGGGTCTGAAAGTGGGACTGGGGATAAAAGTACCCCCTTTATATTGTCCTCTATTGCTTCCAATATGCAGCTTGCAAAGGGGGTTCAACCTCTGCAGACATTTGGAACAGACATGATGAAGACTGTAACAGCCATTTTCACCTGCAGCAGAACCACAAGTGTTTTAGTATTATTATTGTTGAGTTACTTTTACATAGTAACAAGACTGTCTTGTACACGTAAATATGTCCCTTGCCAGCGACCAAAGGCTACAGCTACCTTTCTATGTTCCCACAGGCTCTCAGGTGTCACCTCTGTGACACTCAGCTCCAGAGGATGCGCAAGCTCACCAGCTAAGCCCAGTGAAAATCAGTTAGTGAAAATCAGCAGACAACGGAGTGAGGTAATTCAACGCAAGGCCAAGACCAATATAACTGCAATTTGAACAGGCACCAGAGTACTGTCCTGAGGGACTCCTAGAGAGTGCATTGTATCAGTAAAGTCTTCTGGGAACAGAGAGAAGAGTCCTGGTTGATGAACTCTTTTTGTGATCAAGTAAACAGGACTTTGTGCACTCTGTGCTAAATAACAAGACTCTGCTATTAAGTTACCCTCTTAACAAGAATAACCTTTCAGATCCCAGGCTGTGGCCTGGGAAGGAACTGCTCAGCCACAAACAACGTTTGGAATTTAAGCAGCTTTGTATATAAGCATCTCATCCAACTGTGAAGCAAATGAGAGCAGCCAATGTTCTAGACACATCACGGGGGGTTGAAGACACTCAAGTAGAATAGTGGGCCAAATTTATCCAGTTGCAATATCAGCAGTGTCAGTACAAGTCAAGTTTTGGCCAATATTTGTTAAATTTGTCAGGAGAAACAGCAGAGTCAATCCTTAGGCACTTAACTGTGCAGCAGACACTGTACAACTGAAGTCTTAGTGAGCATTACTAAAAAGAGTCAGTGGGTGTATGTAAAGCACACAGTGAGGACTTCTTAGCAAGAGCCCAATATACTGAGGGCTGAAGGCCAATTCCAGACACTACAAGGAAGGACTGCAAATCACAAAGGTAATACCACATGGAGGCCAGGAGAGAAGTGTATGACCGTGCTCACCTCCTGAGCTACAGCAAAGCAGGCTGCAGGCAAGGGGCTCCCTGCTAACAGCCCCAATATCCTGACTGTGCACTGGACCGGCAAGAAAAGGCTTGACAAGGGACAGTGCAGCCAGCAGATACTTTCCCCTTTCTCAGTATCACCCAGGATAGGTCAGACATGCTCCAAAATAACGAACAAATTGGAAAACTGTGAACAAGTCCTACAGCCAGGGAATAAACAAAACCCCCCAAGATTTCAAAGCTTTCCTCAGGAGGAAGGAAATTCCTGAAGGCAGATCAGTGCCTTAAGCAATGCCATCACCCTGGATGATGCATGTGCTCAACCAATTGGCAGCTCATGACCCACAGATGAGGCCATGACTGCTGCTTTCAGAGGTCGTTCCAGTTCCTGACAAAATTCTCATGTTAGAAGCTACATCTCAGCACATACTGTCAGGTCTTCCATCAAGTGTTGGGGGAAGGTATACATAAATGGGACAGCCAATGGCTGTAACAAAGATTCCAAAACCAAGAGTGAATCTGTCTCCAGGATGGTCCAGCATAGCAATGATGCATTCCCCAGCTCATAAGTTATTATAAGCATATCCGTAATAATGCTCATTTTCATCCTATTTTCCAGCTGTTTCTAATACATTTGTTTTGTTTGCTTGCATGCTGGATCCAAGGCAATGTCTGCATAGTACCATCTGACTTTTGCCACAGAGCCCCATGTACACAAAGGCTGTACTTTGTATCCTGCCCTACATCTCCCTACTACCTTTCTAAGACCCTTCTGCAGAAGACAAACAGAAACAGACAGAGGAATGAAGAAAGGGCAGGCTGAACACTGAGGCATCCTCCCCATTGTCCAGGCATTGTTTTGTTGGTTCCTCATAAGCATGAGACTAAAAACAGTGCCTCTCTTGCCTTCTACCTGCAGGTCTCACCTTGGTCTGCCAAGATGCTTGAACACTGCAATTGCCTCTTTACCGAAAGAGAGACACAGAGAGCACAATGCTGTGTCTTAGTCACCTGCAGCCCCTCACACCTTCATCATGTCCTGGACTGGTAGTGGGACAATACGACTGGCCACAAACTTCTATTACTCCAGAGCTGGGAGATGAAAGCACACCATGCTAGGTTGATCAGCTGACAGAATAATGTATTCTTGTACACGTGGAAGCACTGAAAAATTAAGAGTGGATCCTCAGCACAGCTGAGTCACATTTCAGGGCAGAGCAGCATCACACGTGCACAGCCCCTCTCCCAGCAGGGATTCCCTGTGTGGCAGAAGCAGTGCACCATTTTAGAAGAGCTGCTGCAATGAGAAGCCAGATGGGTGAGACGAGAAGCTTAAGGCATGCTTCCATATTAAACAGAGAAATCCCAAAATTGAGAAAATTCCTTTTTCTCCTGCACAAATACTCCAGTTGGCCTGGAGAACTCACTGTTGCAGGACACAGAGGTCAGCAGCTCAAGGGGCTTCCCAAACAGGTTGGAGATCTGCAAACAACAATCTCCAGAGAACTGTGAAGATTAATAAAATATGCTAGAGTTTTGAAAAGAATGTAAGCCTACAGACTTTGAAGTGAAAGCCAAGCTCTAACTCTTGGAGTGAAATATAAATTATCCTTGGAGAGAGCCCTGAGAGCTTTCGGATTGCTTTCTCTACGTAGAGTGCAGGGCCTCTGTTGGAGACATGGTCTCGGGCTAGATGAAGAAATGGTCTGCTCCAGAGTAGCTTTTCCTAGAAAAGCTTCAGTTCTAGTCTGAAAAATGCAGCTCTTGGCTTTAAATAAAGATCAGCTGCTGGAAATATGGAAATACTTTCTATACTTAAAAAAAGTATGCGTAGGCAAGAAGAAGGCCTCCTGTCAGAGCACTGCATGGGGCTTAATCACTTGGCTCCTGATGCCTTCAGCAGGAGTTGTTCATCCCAAGTCCCATGCAATGTTTCAGGAAAGGCAGCCCACATTCTCATAGTTCTCAGAACAGATTTGACTATTTAAAACTTTGGCACAAAGTTTCTTTAACCAAACAAAACTGAACTCCTTGGGCTAAACCCATCCCTCAAGGAACTCCACTGGAGTCCAGGATGCAACAGTAGGATTAATCTGGTCCATATTGTTTCTTTCTTCTCCCCTCAGTAAAGGCCTCTCCTGTATTTCTACATCATCACCATCCCCTCTCCAGTTTTTGGGACAGTTATTGCCCAGGTTGATCATGGCTTATTTGCCTTCCTACTTGCTTTTTTTCCCTCAAATTCTCAGTGGATTTTACTTCTGTTTGCAGTATAGTAGCATCTTGGCTTTCTACAACGTAGAAACAGAAGGGACGTCTGATGTGAGCAGAGAGAGGCAGAACAAAAGAGACTTTATTAATTCCCACTGCAGCCTTTGCAAACTGAGATACAGAAATTGACTAGTCCAGTGTCAGACACAAAGTTTGTGCAGAGCTGAACCCTCATTTCTCCAATGCTTCCCCAATGCTTTTCTCATACAAACATCCCTTTGTTTTCTGGCAGAATAGAATCCTCCTTTTTCTGCTCTTCACACTTCTGGCTTCCTCCTCCTGCCTTTCTCTCTCCATTATTCTTTCCTTCTGCATTTCTGCCTCAAATATTTACTTTTTGTGTGTGCTCAACCCTCTTTTTAACCTCTTCCTTCCCTTCCTTCAGGCTATTGTCTGTCCCTGCAGGGCTGTGAGCCTTCCCAGTTTGATTTCTCTGATTTTCTACAGGCCGTGCAGAGGGGCTTAGCCAAGGGCTGCTGAGGCCCTCGCCACTGGGATTTTACTGGCTGAGGCTCATTGGTTCAGAGGCAGAGAGGCCACAGCATGGCATAAGCATTTGGTTGAATAGAAGCAACATGTGCTCCAGACTAGTATTTTAGCACCATCTGGCAGAGATAAATGGGGCTGGACACTCTGCATCTGCCGATCACTCTTCTGTGGACAACAGCCTGATCCCTGATGCAAAGAAGGAGCAATTTAGTGCCCTGAGCACCCCCTGGAGCTCCCAATGTTCTCTTGACACGCTCACCCACTGCAGGTTTTGATTTCACAGAGGAAGGAAGGATTGGATTGGATTGAATCTAAAAGCTGCACCAGACAGAAAAAATGCAAAATTAAGCTGTAAATATCATTACTGTTATTGAAGATTAACCCAGAGCTATATAATACTCCTTAATAACCAATAAAAAGTAATACCTGGTCTCACAGGAAGCATTTAGGACTGCAGGCCAGAGTGTGGCAGGGACAGGGGGAAAGGCAGGTTGTACTATCGCCACAGCCCTGGGGCAAGGATGGCAGCTGTGCCCCTCAGTACTCTCCTTGCTGTCTCAAGCCGCCAGATCCAGTGTGCAGACTGAGACACAGACGCAACCCATGGCTTCAGAAAATGCAAGAACCATGGACACCAATCAGAAGGTCTGCACAGAAGACTAAACCCACTGCACCACATGCCACTACACCACACTCTTTATCCCAGCTGAGACAAAAGTCATACAGATTATATTGCTGCATTTATTCTATAGCGAAAAGATGAATGTTGGGTTTATACGTAATGCTTAGGCTCAATCCAAGACTAATATTATTTTCTCTGTGTTTCTTTATTATATATGTTAATTTATTAATTATTTTATTATTAATTACACCACTACTGCTTGCTGAAATACCCTCCTGGTCACAGCTATTGGGTGACAGTACTACAGGCTACCTCTGCTTCCAAGTTTTGCCAGTGCATTTCAGAGGTCTAGCTGCTTTTCTGCCCCCTCTACACTGACAGGTCAGTCCCTTTGATTTTCCACTCATTTAACCCCTACACAGGGACAGCCACTGCCAGCACAGGTCCCTTCCCTCCCCTGCCTGTAACACCGAGAGACAGGGAGACCTTGCTAATTGCTGAGATTGTTATTCCTTCCACGAGGTACTTGGCAGCATCGAGCCTCCCAGCACAGCCTTTGAATGTCCACACATTTAAACGGTAGCCTCAGCTTGAAAGCACGCCAAAGAATAGGCAAGGCCTCGAGAAAGATACCGGCGCTTGCAGTAAGCATGCAAATTCATCAGCCTCTGTGCACGTGTGGCCTCTAATAAGCCGTGTTCAGCATCTGAAGCCTAAAACATTGCACACTGTACATCCCACCTAAGCCAAGAGCCCTTTCATCCCTGGCACAAAACCATTCAAAGCACCAGAAGGATGCTGAATTTATGCACAATCTGCAGCCAGGACTCTGCTTCAACTCCATCTATGGGGGATTTTATTCATTTCATTTTAAACTTACACTAATAGAGATGCTAAGAAAATGCAACGACTATGAGTCAATCTTTTACACGTTTCCCTTTTATTTTCATCAGGACTTTGGAATCAGGCTGAGATCTTTCAGTTCCTACCCTTAGAAAAATAATTAGATGTTATACGTAGTCCTGTGGATAGCTCATCTGACTGCTAGTCAAAAGACTTGGCTCTATTTGAGGTTCTGCTTCTAAATTGCTTCACAATCCTGAACAAGCTGTTTCAACTGTGCCAGGTCTTGGTTTCTCTCTGAACAGAATGGAAATAATGACTGCCCACATTAGTAAAGCGCAGTCAGGTTCACAGACCTCAAAAGCACCTTACAAATGTGATTTAATTCTGTCTCAAAAAACCTCTCTGAGGCAGGGAATTGTTGCAATGCAATTTTTTAGATAGGCCAAAATGAGGTACTGACAGTAAGAAAGACTTGCTCTAGTGACCACAGAAAGGGCTTTTAGGGAAGAAAAGGGAGACTGGGAGAACTGGAAAAATTAGGTCATCTGACACAAAATCCTGTGTTTTATTTCTTCAGTGTGCAACGGATAGACATGCTGCCCCAGTGGGAAAAAAAGTATATTCAGCACCTTGAGCTTTCAGTCATTAAGTGTCTTGCAATCTACAGTTTTCTCTACACATCACTGACCACCCAGATGCAACAGTCTTTTATGGTGTTAATAAACAGCTACGGGCCATTTGTAATCTGAAGTCTCATTTTAAATATGGCCATGGTTTCTGCTCAGGCCCAATGTGCAGGAATATTTTCTTTTCATTTCACTCCCCTCTCAATTACAATTGTGTTCCTTATGGAAACATTCCTCAGAATTTTATAATCCCATAAAAAGTTTAGAACTGCTGATGGATTCCTGTAGGAAGGATGCAGGGCCTCTGTGAAGTTGTAGAGACTGAGTACCCAGGGTCTCATCCTCTTTTGAATTTGAAGGTTAGAAGAAGTTCCTTTAACAGGCACAGGTTTAGTCAACAGGCTCTTTCCAAAAAGCTGCAAAAGGGCATCTGCCAGCACCTGTCACATATCGGTGACGTGCTTAGGGTTTCCCATCAATCTCCCAGAAAGCCTCCCACTCACAACCTGGAGGTCCCCAGCCACCAGTAACTTCTCCAGGACAAATAAAATAAAATAAAATATCTAATTATGTACAACATTGAGGAGGCACTTTGCTGAAACGCCAGCCTTACAAAGGAACCATATGCCAGTGCCCCAAGTGTGCTTTGCAAACATCTGCCTCTCAGGGGAATTTCATGACAGACAGTAAGAAAGCAACTTTAATTAGAGGCCAATTGAGATCCTTGTCCAAAAGCCTGTGACTTCTCTAAAAAAAGAAAAAAAAATCCCAAACAAACAAAGCAACTGTGTTTCCCCCCCGTTTAAAAACATTCTGTACATTTTCTCCTTTAATGTAGAGTTTTCTTTTCAATTTTTCTGACAGAGTTCAGCATGCCCTATCTGAATGGATGCACAGGCTGACAAAGTTCCCATTGCCTTCAGAAAAATATGTGCCCAGGAAGGATGGCTGTGATTAGTATGTGTCAGAGGGGGTTTTAACGTAGTCATTTTTGACTGTGGTTCATTCAACATTCACAAACTAGCGCCTCACTATTAATTAGGCTTACATTTCCCCTGTCTCACCTCGCCTCAAATCCCATCTGACCTGTATCTCTGCCTTTGCTCATCTCCTTTGGTCCCTTTTCCTTTCTGCTAGGGCTTATGATTTCAGCTTGCAGCTATTGTGTCAACTTGGGAAGCGGATTGAAAAAAAAAAGGAAGAAAAAAAAAAGAAAACCTAAATCTGCAATTCAAAGGGCAGTATTCCCTTCTTATGCATGAATTCCCTGGTTAGGGATAAAGCAAGATCCCTGCCCTAAGCTCTTGAAACAGGGCAGGCAAAAGTAGAAACCATCCCTGCAGAGGTGCATGTGGGAGAGTAGCCAAAGCCACGGTGGGATTGCAGAGGCTGCTCCTACCCCTGAGCAGGACATCCAGACAAGGCAGTTTCAGGTCTCTGGGTGATTCACCTCTGGAAAAAAACATCAAAACCAAGGCAGAAAGAAGAGCAGAAGAAAGCACTCCAGCTAACGTCAGGCAGAGCACATCCCCACGGGGGCACAGGGAAGGCTCAGGTTATGCTGCAGTGCTGGACTACTCCAACAGCCAGTCTGCAGCCCTTACCTGGTAAGCAGGGCCCCTCTCTGCACCCCACTCTTCTGTCCTTATTTCAGTTTCCCAGGGTCTACTCCTCTGCAAACCAATGTAAAAGCAGCCCCAGTCCACCAGCAGGGCCTGTGCATAACCCAGTTGCAGACAACTTCAGATTGTGCTCTCTAACAAAGCACTGAACTGTGAAGCAGCAGCTTCTCCGAGGGTCTCACCAGGAAACACTGAGTGTAACAGCGATTGCTTTAACTGCCCCAACAGCATCCTAAATCTAAACAAAATCAGGGCAAACATTTTACACACATCAGTGAAAGGGGGAGGGCAAGACACTCACAGGACTAAATAATTTATCTGCCTCTCTAACGGATGCTGACATTTTTGACACACATTAAACATTAATGAAAATCATTTTATGGATGGCTGAGTCATGCCAGTCAATGGATAATCTCCTGCCTCTCCACCTGCCCCTTTCACCCTCATCTGGCTCCTATCGCAGAGTGCAGCCACTTGTAACTCTGCCCCCTGAAAGAGGCCGGGCTCCCCCGGGTGCCAAAGAGCAGAGCAGAAGCACTGAGGGGGCTGAACAGACCCTAACAAACACATGGACAAGAACCCAGCCCACCGAGTCCTAACCCTGCTGCTGTTAAATTCACAAACCTGCTGTTTTGCTAATTAGCTAACACGAGATGCTGTGAATCATTTTGGAAAGCAAATTACCTCCCTGATTTCCAAAAGCTTCCTAGCTGCATTTCTTTTTTAAACTTACTATTTTTTCCTTCTCTCAATGTATAAATGCCAATTAAATTACAGCCTGCCTCTTTTAATCTAATGTTAGCCTACTCATATTTTCAGCTGCTCCCTGATGCCAGTATGGCCTCTTATGCCCAAATCTCTTTAGTATGCTAGTATAAATGTTTATAGCCCTTAGACCTAGTGCTGTAAGAAGCTTGACATTTTTGTGTTAATAACCGGCAATGTTATTGTAATGTTGTATTCAAAAGGATCACCAATGGTTGGAAACCCAACTTTCCTTTAGTTTGTTCCAGCTAATGACACATATAAAAAGATGACTGGGATTAAAGCCTCATGAGCTGTCTGGATCTCCTCCTGGACAAGCAGTCCTTAAATTTGCTGAAATGACATTCACCAGAAGGTAGAGTTACAAAAAAAGCCACTGGGCAGGCTTCAAAGACAGAGGATATGTATTTAATCTCATCTTACATATCACAGAATCATAGAATCATTAAGGTTGGAAAAGACCTCTAAGATCATCGAGTCCAGCTGTTAACTCAGCACTGCCAAGTCCACCACTAAACCCACTAGAGTGTGATTCTGGTTACCAGAGTTACCAGAAATATGTTCTTCATCCCGAACATACCTTTCTTTATTGAATGGGCTAAACCATTATCACCTAAACTCAGTAAATTGCCTTCTTTTCACTAAGGGGGAGCTCACAGCTACACAAATAACCAGCTACAGGTTAATGAGATTTGACTGATCTCCAGAGGTTTCAAGCTGCTGCTCTATAGATCCCTGACAGCTGGAGTCAAATGGCCATCCAACTCATCCCTGAAACACAGGGAAATAGTTTGGGGCCCCTCTTTCCAGCTCACTGCCAGATTGCTGCTTTTTTTTTTCTTTTTTCAACATAGGTGACAGAAGTACAATATATAGGCAATGATTTTTTAATTTTACAGATTGAACTATAAAATCCCTTTTGCACGCACATTTTCCCTTCTTCTGGAGGGACTTTGCTGGTTGGCAGTTTCACTGAGCCACATGCTCTGCAAAAAAACAGCAATTCTAGGCAGGAGGAAATTGCCATAAGCAAAGTGCCGGTAATAGACCAAGAAGTTCATTAGAAAGGTCTTCTGAGATGACCTATTGCAGCCTGTAGGATCTTGCTACAGGCAGCTGCTGAGTCTCCCCCAAGTAGAATACTGAGGAGTAGTCCCCAATCCAAACCCAGCTCAGTCAACCAAAGGATATTTATTACCTTCAGTAAATAAGAGATGAGAGGAAAACACAGCCTTCCTTATTCCCACATCTCCTACTTCTGGTGAGATTTCACTCCTCCGGCTGCAGCACATTTAATAACCCATTTTTATATTTTTCCTCATCCTGTATAAACACCTCATGCCAGGCATCCCTGGTCTCCCACACAAACATGCAACCACATGCACTTTCTCATATTTTGGTTTGAGCTTTGGTTATAAAAAGACAGACCATGTCCACATTTCCAACATATAACTCAACCCAGGGTTTCCATGACCTTTTCCTACAAACTCTGGCTCTGCTGCTGGAATGATTTGTCCATTATGTTAGTTGTTCAATAACTCTTAGGCACTACCATGCTAATAAAGCTTCGAATAAATGACAAGTCACAGCCAGAAGTCAATGAAACTTTAGGAGTAATGACAAATCAGAAATGGCAAGCTAACTGCACAAAGAAAAAGAAAGAAATGCTGTGATATTTCTCTGTCTGCTTCCAAAGCAAAGGCAGAATGAAAGACAGGCTGGAGAGAATAGATTCATCACGCTTTGGCTTCATTATTATAATAATTAATTTATATTAGCAGGTGCACATTAAGAAGACATGTTTCCACCCCTCTGCCACCACCAGCTGGTGCAACATGTGTGTGTCAGTCATGGGAAATAGTAGTTGTGCTGGTGCCCCTCGCCATCCATCTTATGTCCTGCAGTCCAGTCGGCAGTACTGGTAGAGCTGAACACACATATCATGGACAGCAGCTTTTGCCCCAGAGAGCCTAAAATGGCCAGAACCACACAGAGTAGGAGACAACCAGACACATAATGGCATTTTCCATTTTTTATGGGAGCTGACTAATGGCAGAGCACAGGTGTCATGGGCAGGTATTTGAAGCAGGACATTTATAATAACCTTTTATAAATTTGACATTTATACACCTGCACTGGAAAGGTAGCTAGTACTTTCCAACCAGAGCTCTTGTTCCTGAGGAACATATCATTGAAATGTTCATGAGTCTAC
>VYZS01010218.1:4782-17202 GCA_013400695.1 Neodrepanis coruscans | reverse complement strand
GCCACCCCTGCCGGACGGCCCCGCTCCGCCGCTCAGCGCGCACCGGGCTCGGGGCTCCGCACCTCGCCACTGGCGCCGTGCGCTCCCCGCCCGGGTTTCCTGTCCGCACCCTCAGTGCGGGTCCCCCTGCCCAGAGTCTCCGCCGTTTGATTCCCTCCTGGGGTCCCGGCTCCGCAGTTCGGCGCGTTTCCTTGCTCAGGGTCTCTGTCCCGCGGACCCCGGTTTGGGTACCCGCCTCACGTCCTTTCGCTTGCGCTCCCCGATCCGCAGCTCAGCGTGCTCCTCCTCGGGCTCCCCGCTCCGCGGCTCGGCGCGTACCCTCCTCGGGGCACACGCTCCGCGTCCGCTCCTCCTGGGGCCGCTGTGCGCCCCCGGTGGCTCCCGCCCGGGCTGGCGGCTTATCCCGCCCCGTGCCCGCACGGGCTCCCAAAGCGGCGGAGCAGCCCCCCCTTCTCTGCTGCGTGCCCGCTGCCCGCTCCCCGTATCGGTCCGTCCGCCCCCGCCGCCCTGTGAGCATGCTCCGCCGCCAGGGACGCCCCGTCCGGACCACGGGTACTGGGACTGTCAGGGGACGGGGGAGGACGGGGAGGACCTGCCTCACCGTGTATCGGGGGCAGGCGCTCTGCGCTCTCCGTCCCTCCCTCCGAAACCGAGTCACCCTGGCAATGCTTTGGTGCCGTCACCGGCTCTGTGGGGAGCTTTTGCTTAGCTGAAGGGAAGAGCGCTGTCCTAACCGCGGGGAGCGGGTGAATGCCCTCTCAGCATCCCCGTGGGAATCGGGGCTGTCGGGGACGGGTACGGACATAGCTCTGTCGGCCTCTCGCTGGGAGCGAGCGGGGATGAAAGGTGCGGTGCGGGGAGAGAGACAGGCTGGGTGCCTTCCACAGGGATGGGAAACGGAGTCTGAATCAGTACTTGTGCCAAAGGGTTCTGCTGGATGACTGAGATATATTACAGGCAGCAAGCCCGGCAATCGAAAATCCGATTCTTTCTTTCCAGCTCGTTTATGGGATGAATCATTGCTCTCGGTGGGGCTCCAGCACAGCTGGAAACGGACTACGACCATGAGCATTATAGGTGTGAAAGCTATGCTCTTGAACTCGCCATGTGCTAATGTCATGCCTAAGTTTCTTCAGAGAACATGCTTTCGTGATTTTTATTCACAATATTATGAATTTAAAAAATTAAACATAATTCCTTTTTAAAACCGTTGACAGAGATCAAACCCGTTCTTGATTCAACAGTCTGTTTTGGCACTGAAAAGGCTGAGGAAGTCACACTCTCCAGGGATCTTCCCGCTACTTCTCCAAGCAGGTTGGGAAGGACAAGACTCACTATACTTTGATGGATCTACAGTGACATGAAGGAAGATTAAGTCCTAGATTAAATACAAAATAAAGACGGAAAAGAAAAAATAAATAAACTCTGCAACCTTTTAGGTAATTTTCTAAAATTGTCACAAGAAAAACTGAAGCTTTACTTTAGCTCTCACTTAAGAAATTGGCACTACTTTTCCACATTTAAACAGAGTTATATTTAATATTGGAGGGAGAATTTAGTTTTTGTCACCACTGAATTCTAAACAGCATGACTAAAACTGTGTTGCTGAGGCAATGTGTTGCTTGCACTAACTCTGCTTTGCTAAGCAATGCCTCCTACAATTTCTCTAAACGAAGCACCAGATTGCACAAGTACTTGTGCACATGCCTGTTGAAGCTGCTAGTCCAGAAATGGGGATATTTTATGTAAAAAAGCAATTACCTGATTTGCTTGTTTATCTTATTTTCATTGCTTCACCAATATAGAGGTGTGTGCACATACTTGTAATATGTTATCTATATATATGCATGTATTTATGTGCATGCAGTCAGTATGCGTTTACTATTTAAATAAACGTACGTGTAGGTATCTGTTTTAACAAAAATAGTAACCCAGTAATAGCAGCCTGTCCGCAACTTAGCAGCACCTTGCACATGCTGGTGGCTTGGTACAAATCAGCACCAGCGTTGGAAGCAAAGACCGGGGCTGTGGCTGGGAGCAGGGAAGAGGCAGGTTTATGTTATCTCCAGCTCTGCTGTGTGTAGTGGAGTCAGGCAGAGAGGAGGTGCAAGCAGCCAGGAGGGACGCCTTAACCCATTGAAACAAAAATTTTAAGAGCTCACTTGTTGGATGTCTAAAGAATTAAATTTTGCTATGCTTTCTCTAGTACTGTTTGCAATAGGTGGACCCAAGTAGAGGATTAGGGTTAGGGTTAGGGTTAGGGTTATATATCCTCTCCCACCTATTTAATCCTTAGCAGATGTTCTTGATTGTCAGCTAGTGTGAACTGATGTTGCTCACCAAAGATCCCTGTGGAAAAGATTCATCAGCCAAAGACACACCTGTACCAGTGGATGCACTGGTGATACAATCTCCAACGTTGATCCAAAATTTCATCCATGCATGTTCAAAGCTTTATTTCAAGGCAATGGAATGCATTAGGAAATCAGGAGTATTTTCAATGTTAGCAGAAAAAACGGCATGTAAGACTAAAACCCCCATGCTAACAGACTCCAGTGAGTTGGGAAGAAGTTGAGCCGGAGTAAGCAACAGGACAACTGCTTTGTGCCTGTACCAGATCATTCATAATGGCACCAGATCATAGAAGCAATCATGTAATGGGGACATCCATGCTGTTATAACATTCCATCCACTACCATCAACATTTTTGAGCTTGAGATAAAAACCTTTAGCATTTATATGTTATTAGCATCCTTTTTTAACTTTCTGTAGGCAGTTTGCATGTAAATCTCATTTTAAGAATAGTCCATTAAACCCACAGCTGTCACTTGCTGAGAGATTTGGGGTGGGTTTTTTCATCCTGAAATCATCTTTGTAATGGCTTTTGTGCTTTTTCTTCAGAGCTTTGTCTCATTTTTCTTTTTTTTTATTCACCTGTTAAAATTGCACTTCTCTCTCACAGCTGGCAGTTTGGAAGTAATGGAATTTAACTGCTACTGCAATGGTTCTGAGTGAAAAAAAATCTTTGCAGTTCCTGATTTTAGAAATATATGTTTTACTTGCTTTTTCCTTTCATTGCCACATTTTCTATTTTCAAAACACACAGACCTACTCTTCTGCGTAATAGTTTTTATTTAAAAATAGTCAACACTCGGAAATCTAAGAGATACTTGATTTGAAGAAATAAAAAATAATTAATTCCAAGAGGAAGTTAAAATAGAGCAACACAGATGTGTTGCTGAGGTTTAGGCTATAAAAGCATCTCATCAAAAACCTCCCATTACAGTTAGGCTCTAAACCAGAACAGAAGAAATAGTGGTAAAGGTGGAGGAGGCTGGAAGTCACTGCACATCAGGCCAATTTAGCCAAGTCACTGAACTTGTTCTTAACTGTAGAAGTATGCTCAAGTGGAGCTATATTTAGGAGCATAGATGAATGTATGCTTAAGGTCCATCAGGCTTGCTCACTGAGGCTGAAAGTCTTTATTGCACAGGGCTAGACAAAGGTGCAGGTGTATATATAGCCATGTGAAAACATGAGGAAGGAGGGACATAACTGGTGTCACCAATTTATGCAGCACAGAAAAGTCATTGCAGATTATGTCAGGTTCTGCTGTTCATGTTTCAAATTAAAATAAGCAATTGGAAAATTATCAGAAATACATTAAAGGAATTATGTCTGAGAAACTTCTTCAGTTGAGCAGAGGGCAACAGGGAAGGTTAGAACCATCTGGTGATGTCTTACATGGGGGAAAAAGTTTTCTGATAACAGATGACTTTTAGCATTTCAAGTAAGGTTAAAAAAACTGCAGTGGCTAGAAACTGACCCTATGAAAAATCAGGCTAGAGGTAAGGTACACATTTTTAACAGTGAGGATGATTAATGGCTGATGCAATTGATTTTGGGTTGTAATAGAACTGCCATCATTTGCAGTCTGAAAGACAAGGCTGATTGGATTTCTCAGAGACTACACCTCAGCTCATCCTCCAACTCTGTCTTGATCCGGAGGGTACCAAATAGCACCCTGCAGTCCACAGGAAAAGTAACTTTAGATGGCTGCAGTTGCCCCTGCTGGCCTTAAATCCTATTTAGGTTTTTGTTGAGTTGGGACTGTGATGGATAGTATTAATTAACCATATGTAACAGGATGAACAGCTCTTCCACTATTTGCATTCCTTTTTTCTATGTAAAGAGTGTGGTATGGTTCCTACCTCAGCCACTGGTCACTCTCTGGAGAAAATAATGAAATAATTGATGCTACCAGAAGAGATTTCCACAGATTTTCCTTTTTATTTTTGTTGTTTTGGTTTTCATACTGAGTCTGACTTGATTTAAACCAGTGGCAAAAAAGATGAATGCTAGCCAAGACGAAGGGGAAGAGCATTTTTGTAAATATGGTTTCCTGGTAGACTATCTTAGTCCATTTTGTCATGTTCATCCCGTAAAGTATTATCTTGGGGTTTTTTTATATTCATAATTATATACCAAAAATATTACCATTCTTTCTAATATAAGAAGAGTTCACAATGAAAAACTAAAAAACCCCTGATTTTTACATTGGTACAATTTGGGTATGTTATTCATATTGTCTGGGTGTGCATGGCTACATCCCAAATGAACATCTGTCCTCAATAAATAATATTAAAATGCGAAATAATAATAAAAAAAATTTAAAAAATCAAGTTGAAAAAATTGCTGAACATTCCAAGATTTTTATTATCTTTTGGGAACTGTACTACCAAACTACAAATAAAACTCAGGTGGTCTTAATTCCCCAAGAAGCTGCTGTAATTTAGTCTCTGGCTTTAATAGTGTAACAAGTTGCCCTGTGGAGGAATTTGAAAACAGACTTCTTTTCAGTGTTCTGATTTTTCTGCTTCTCTAACCTACTGTACATTAATAGGATCTATGAATTTTATATTGAATGTGTAAATGATTGACGTTTTTAGTTAAGAATTTTTATTGGAACATTTGCCATCAACATCATTTATCTTAGGAATTTACCTGTCCATTAACTTCAGATAAGATTATCTTCCACAAAATAAATAGGAAAACCAAATCCTTCATGGAATCAAACAGTCGTTTCAGTAATGAAAACAGTCTGATAGAAAAACAGGACTCAGAAGACAGAAGTCAGTAGCTGGGTCTTGTCTTCTTGAGGAACACAGATGATGTGTCATAGGGTTGGACAGTAATTCATCCTTAGACTTCCCTCCTTCCAGAAGGTAGCTGCTGAATGGAGAGGAATGGGGTTAGGAAGCAGGATTCCCAAACCTTCTGTGCTTTGCTTTTACTGTGGGACAGCTGTATCCTTGCAGAAGAGCCTGTTGCAAATGCTAAACAGGAAACTACAGAGCAAGGTAATTTTACAAGTATGTCAATGATAGTTTTTTTAAATCTGTATTTTTAAAGGTTCTATAGAACTAGGACCAGATTTTGTAGTTCAGGATTTATCTGGGGGAAGAATTACAGTTTCAAATTTTTAAACACTAGTGGTAAGGATGAGCAACTTTGTCACTTTGAGATAAACAGCAATAAATTACTACTTTTACTTATTTCTGCTCTTATTTTCCCCTTAAGTAACACTTAAAATTACATGAGCCTTTAGAATCAACAAGTATGTAGTCTGAATCAACATCTCTGTAGCAGAATATCAGCAATAGGGATTAGAAAGTTCTTTATTAAATACCTATTGCAATAATCATTAGGCCTATTAGTGCTATTACAGAACACAATGGATAAGCTGATGAAAACATCAATGTGCTGACACAAGAGCTGTACTGAAGCTGAATAATTAAAACTGAGGTGTATTCTATTGACTGCCTGTGACAGAAAAAGGTATTTCTTCTGCATTGTAGCCTTCTGCATGCTGAGCAGCAGCATTTCATTCTACAATGTGTCTAGATTTGTCATCCTTCTGGTTTCTCCTTCTCCGACATACATAAGGAGAACCAAAGAAGAAATACACACTTTTTCAGGTGCAGAGAGCATCAAGCACCCAGTGTAATGCCTTTATGACCTCCTATTCTTCTGGCTGACACTGCAAATCAAAGGAGGGAACATATAGGTGTGCTCCAGTAAATCAAGGCCAAAACCCCAAATTCAGCACAAAGTCAGACCCACAGTGTATTGGTGCAATGTGCACCCTAAAAACAAAAATCATCTTTGAAAAACAAGGGAATGGGACCTTGACAGCATGTTATGGGGCAGGCATACGATCTGGTCAGTCTTTGTGAACTGGTCAGTCTGGAGTTCACTTGAGGAATAGTGCAGCTCTTAACCCCTCTCAGAGAAGGCTTAAGTCAAAAGTCAGAGTGAGTTGAAGGAATGGCTATGATACTTACTGGGAGCCAACAGTTTGTCCCAGTGATCCTTGCATTGACAAATCAGTAATTCCACCCAGTGATATTTTCTGTATATTACTTTGGTAAGTTAAAAGACTGGTTTTGCCCTGAGAACTCAGCAGAGGCAACTGCACACAAGCAAGTATTCATGAAACAAAATGTGCGTAAGTTGAGACAGAAAGAGTTGCCATAGGGAGCTCCAAGTTTCCAAATGTCAGAGCAGGAAACAGGACAGAAACTATTATTTGAAATAATGTCTAGCTGCTTTCAGCGAAGAAAATATTGCAGATTGAATTATCTGATATTTGTGAATTGTTTGTTGCACAGGGGCCGTACTGGTTTTCCTAATTACCTGCAACAATTACAACCAGCTCTGGATCTGAATTGTAATTTTAAAGTAATCTGAAGCTATTTATTGTTGCTGTTATGGCTTTAATAGTTAAAAATAGTTAATGCAATTCCTCAGTGCTGCTGACTGAGATGTATGTCCTGAAGAGAGACAGGCTATTTTATCCAATCATAAAAGAAAGTAATATAAAAAAAGTATAAAAGTATAGCTGCATAGAAGTTTAACATTCATTTCTGCTTTGACAGAATATGAGGGTGTTTAATTTATTGATTATGTCCCAGTAATTTCTGTTGTTGCAGTGCCAGTCCCTACTGATCAGTGTGCAAACTAGCTTGACCCTGTCAGGGCTTACCTGCATTTTATGGCCACAACTCACAGGTTCAGTTTCAGTGCCACACCTACACACAGAGCTGATGTCAAATGCAGGCACAGTCAGCTCTTCTGGATATAATGAAATTTGGGTTCTTGACTCATTGCACTGGAAAGGTTTTCCAAAATAGAAAGCAAAGAAAATAAAGTATGTGTTCAGACAGAAGAAAGACATGCATGCTTGGGAAAAGACTCAAGAACTCTATTTGACTAGTGTTACATCTCATTAAATTATTGTTCGGTAATGAAGCTATTAGATTAAAGCAGGCAGTAGTGGAAAACCATACCTGGGGAGCAAGACAGGCATGCTCCTCATACTTGGGAGAGGAGCAGCACAAGGGACAAGAAAAGGGGTTCCTGTAATCAACTACCATTAAGACTTTGTTACAAAGCTATTGCTTACTGCTCGTTGCAGTTGATTGCTGCCTTCATAGTAAAATCATTGCCTGCTAGAAGTGAAATTACTAAATTCAGAAAATGATGGACTCAAATCTGAAACAAACATGAATGTAGATTTAGCCTTAGGTATGTTATTAATCATTTCTGCACATTTTAAAAAGCATTCTGATTTTCAATTTAGACTGATAAATAATTGATTGCAGTATAAATTAGAATAAATAAATTATGATATCCGTGATAATCCTGGCTGACTGGTGTCATCATTTAACCCCAGCCACTCCCTCATTCCCTACTGGTGGAATGGAGGAGAGTACCTTGAATAGTAAAAGTGAGAAAATTTGGGGGTTGACGTAAAGGCAGTCTAACAGGTAATGTAAAAGTAATGTGTGCAAGCAAAATAAAATAAGGAATTGAATCACTGCTTCCCATGGGCAGGCAGCTGTGCAGCCATACCCAGCAAAGCAAGGTATGTAACAGTGACTTGGGAAGGCAAATACCATCACATAAAATGTCCCCTCCTTCCTTCTTCCCTTGGCTTTATATTCTGAAAACAAAGCCATATGGTCTGGAACATCCCTTGGGTCAGTCTCCTCCTAATTCCTTGTGCACCCACAGCCTCCTTACTGGTGGAGTGGGATGAGGTGAGGAGTAGAAAAGGCCTTGGCTCTGTGTAAGTGCTGCTCAGCAATAACTAAAACGTTCCTGAGTTATCGACACTCCAGCAANGCTTACCTGCATTTTATGGCCACAACTCACAGGTTCAGTTTCAGTGCCACACCTACACACAGAGCTGATGTCAAATGCAGGCACAGTCAGCTCTTCTGGATATAATGAAATTTGGGTTCTTGACTCATTGCACTGGAAAGGTTTTCCAAAATAGAAAGCAAAGAAAATAAAGTATGTGTTCAGACAGAAGAAAGACATGCATGCTTGGGAAAAGACTCAAGAACTCTATTTGACTAGTGTTACATCTCATTAAATTATTGTTCGGTAATGAAGCTATTAGATTAAAGCAGGCAGTAGTGGAAAACCATACCTGGGGAGCAAGACAGGCATGCTCCTCATACTTGGGAGAGGAGCAGCACAAGGGACAAGAAAAGGGGTTCCTGTAATCAACTACCATTAAGACTTTGTTACAAAGCTATTGCTTACTGCTCGTTGCAGTTGATTGCTGCCTTCATAGTAAAATCATTGCCTGCTAGAAGTGAAATTACTAAATTCAGAAAATGATGGACTCAAATCTGAAACAAACATGAATGTAGATTTAGCCTTAGGTATGTTATTAATCATTTCTGCACATTTTAAAAAGCATTCTGATTTTCAATTTAGACTGATAAATAATTGATTGCAGTATAAATTAGAATAAATAAATTATGATATCCGTGATAATCCTGGCTGACTGGTGTCATCATTTAACCCCAGCCACTCCCTCATTCCCTACTGGTGGAATGGAGGAGAGTACCTTGAATAGTAAAAGTGAGAAAATTTGGGGGTTGACGTAAAGGCAGTCTAACAGGTAATGTAAAAGTAATGTGTGCAAGCAAAATAAAATAAGGAATTGAATCACTGCTTCCCATGGGCAGGCAGCTGTGCAGCCATACCCAGCGAAGCAAGGTATGTAACAGTGACTTGGGAAGGCAAATACCATCACATAAAATGTCCCCTCCTTCCTTCTTCTTCCCTTGGCTTTATATTCTGAAAACAAAGCCATATGGTCTGGAACATCCCTTGGGTCAGTCTCCTCCTAATTCCTTGTGCACCCACAGCCTCCTTACTGGTGGAGTGGGATGAGGTGAGGAGTAGAAAAGGCCTTGGCTCTGTGTAAGTGCTGCTCAGCAATAACTAAAACGTTCCTGAGTTATCGACACTCCAGCAAAAATCCCAAGCACAGCCCCACAGTAGCTGCCGTGAAGAAAATTAACTCTATCCCAGCCAAAACCAGCACATGTGGAAAGGAGCTGTTACTCACTCTACTTTGAATAAAATGCTGATGTATTTCCCTGGAATTTATGATTCTATATGTGGTTTTCACAAGCTGGCTTTTAATTCCAGGTATATTGCAGTGACATTCAAGCAAAGATTTATGGGAAAATAAACATAAAATACCCACTCCTTTGTTAGAAGTGGAGAGATGGCAGCTGGTTTTCCTTCAATCCCTGTTCGTTCAGAACTTTCCACCTACTACATCCATTTTTATTTGTACTTAGGCTGGAATTGTGGTCCCTCTGCTTCTGGCAAGAACTACGAAATGTATTAGTAAACATTTTACCAAAGGACATATTTATGGACATGAAACTCAATTCTCTTTTAGGTGAAGAACAGTAGTAGAGGAAGGCAGGACACATGCCATAGAGAACTGTTAAGTTTTGCCTTAAATCTCAGGCAAATTAATATTATGGGACATAAAACACCTCCGAATTAAAAAATAATACTAATAAAAGAGGACTCTAACTATTGACTATCGACATGAAAGTGAGAATGTCCACTATCATCAACTCCAAGATCAAATTAATCCTTTAAAGCTAATAGAGCCAACCCTATTTGAAGTGCTCTTTAACAATTGCAGCTGCTTCAACTCTGTTTAAATCCAGATCTCATTTTATTCATGCATGCATAGAATGAGGCCAAATACTTGGGGACAAGAGTTCCCAGGGAATAAGTGATCCAATGAGCCATCTGTACATACATTATGTCTAACCAGACAGAGTAAGGTAGGAAAATTTTAAAATTATTGTTTTTAGTAAAATCTTGAAGTTTGGGGATTTTCCGTGAAATTTTATGAATTATATAAGCTGGTGAAAAGAAGCATGCACTTAAATTATTTGAATAATTTCCTTCTCTGCTGCCCTATGAAGCCATCTGCTTCTCTGGATTGATATAGTCCAAGTGGGCAATACAACACACAAATATTTCCAAAATTATCACAATTGTGATTGGAAATTTTTCTAAGTGATTAAAAGAGGAAATTCAAAGTATTGAGAAATAATAGTGAAAGAAATTAGCTTCTTTTAGAAAGCCTCAGCCATGACTCCTCCACTTTCTTCCATCTTAGTGTCATTTGACACTAAAGAACACTTGGAAAACCTATGGTCATGCAAGTTTGACTCTTCAAGTAAATTAAAGATTGTAGGGATTCTTTTGCACCTTAGCAGCCATTATTCCTGTACATATATGAGTGTAAAAGCAACTCAAGCATGTATTATTGAATAGATAAAATTATCAAGGGACGAGAGGGGAGGGGTGGAAGAGTCTGAGAAAAGAACGTTGAACATCGGAGAATAATTTTCTGGTTAAGATTATACAGCAAAAATTCAGAATCCTTTGCATATTAAGTGCATTTTGGAGTTCACTACAGAAATTTCCTTTTAAAATATCTGTTTTTAAGTACTATTAAATAGGAACACCTCAGAAGAATAGCAATGAGCAGCTGTTAGACCTCTCTCCTGGGTAAAGCCAGTTTTGCCTCCTGTCACATGCTTGAGAAGAGAAGTAGGCAGAAACAGGGGAGCTTTGTGCTACTTCTTATCTTTTCAAACCCATCATAAGTTAGTATTGTTGATATACAATGGAAAAAACCCCAAAAATTTGGAAAACACTTGTTTGTGAAAGCTCAGGTTTAGCATTGACCAGAAAGATAGAGGTCACACTATGTTACACAGTTTAAGTATTGTTCCTTGTCCAAAAATCTATATTTCTTAAAAGTGTATGCTTCTCAAATAATCAGAACTTCATGACTCACCATCGCTTCAAGAGTAATTAGACTAAGAGATGCATCCATAAAACACTCTGTATTTGGATGAAACAATATTTTTTGAGAGAAGTCCTGTTGTGAAAACCTCTTAAGAGTCTCAGGTCAAAATCAAGTCTTTAATTCTGGAAAAAGAGCTATTTTAGTCAGTGGGGTTTCATCAGTACAGCTCGGAATAGAATTTGCCCATTAGTATGTTTAAAACCTTTGCTCATGGCCAGAGCACTGCCTTAATTCACTTTTCTGAATAAACTTCAATTTCAGCACTCAAAATTGATCTAATACTGTGGGCAAATGAAACTATTTCAACCTTAATGTGAAGAAGCAGAAAGTAATTGCAGACTAAATAAGGATATTATTTATTTTTGAAACTTCCAAATGTGTGCTATGTGTTTGTGATAGAGCATATAGCCTCTTCTTGGCTTTGGGGACTTAGAGCTATCTCTGCTTTGGTGGAACAGGAACGATGGAAATCATCTAAAGAACTCCAGTTCCAGCTGAGGAATGACATGGGACCCATCCCATAGGAGCAAAGGAAGAACAGGCTTCCTTTGGCCATCTCTATGAGCACTTGAAAGATTAAGTGGAACTTGTGGGCCTACCTGGGAAATGGATTTTTTTCTGATACTAGAATTGGTGGGAGAGTTTGTCCAGAGTTGATTTGGAAGGAAGATTAAAGATTTATTTGATTATCTGGATGGTCCTATTTACTCTACTCAAAATAGAACCAGTCTGAGAGATAACTGAGTGGTTAGACCTGATATTTGCATGGAAGTAGGTGAGATCAAGCTACTGTGTTCAAGGGGAAAGAATGTAGGAACTAACTGAGATGTTATAAAAGAGCATGACGAGCTGATGTAGGTGCAGTCAGAGATTACAGTGATGCGGCTGTAAAAACCACTTAGAACAACTGAAACAACTGAAATTCCTTTGCAGGAGTTCTCATGCTCAGTCTCCTGATGCCTCATTTAATTCAGACTTTGCCTGAGATTTCAGACAGAAGTTGCTTTACTTTTTCTGGGTTTTGCCACAGGTAAAGAAGGTAGCAAAACTTCTTAAGCAAGTTATGGCTGTGCTTACCACACAACAAAACTGAAGATTAGTTACTATGTGAAGCAACTCCTAGATGAAATCAGGTAATTTATCGAATGGTCTGTGTTTGCCATCTAGTGGTACAAAGCCGAAATTTTTGTTCTGATACGTGAGAGCAG
>VYZS01010189.1:9434-24888 GCA_013400695.1 Neodrepanis coruscans | reverse complement strand
CAAAGAAGCTGTTCAGGAAGGTAGATCCGAGATTTTATATTGAAGAGAACTATCTTAATCTCATTGCAACCCTGTTTGGGGGATAAAACAGTGTTTTGCTTAACTTGGATTTCATAAAATAAAATAAAAGCAAAGTGTGAGGAAACAGGTGAATAGAATTCATTTTAGTAGCACAGCACAAACACATTTGAAGGTGAAGTAGATGCTGGTTTTCAATAAAACAGTGATGCATTTCACAACCTTGAAGGCTGGTTCATTGTCAGAACCATAATTAACTGCAGAGACCTAAATGCATTCATCAGTGTATGTGACTTCTTCACTAATGACTACCAGGAAATGGTAAGCAACAAGGTGTAGGTCCTAAATGAAACAGAAGCTGCCACCATTGAAATTCCTCTATGAAATGAGAGCTCTGTCTTCAAAGGAGGACTTCATTCTGCAGTGCCTCTTTCCTAAAAAAAACAAAATAGAAACCATTCTACATTGTCCAGACAATTTAAACAATTTAAACCATGAGAGTTAATGTGTTTGTCAAGATCTTCTTTCATTCTGAGTTAATAATTTGTTTGATTAATCAATTATTCAATCATTCGGGCCTGCATTATTTATATAGATTTTAAATGTATGCAGGTAATTGTAACAGATTCAAGTTGAAAATGCAGAATAGTCAAATATCTTGTTTCTCGTTCCTCATGTAGCCTACAGACAATTTTTTTATCCTGTTCTATAATGTCCTTGTAATGGCAAAGTTGTTAAATCAAGACAAGCCTAAAGTGTCTTTAAGCTACTTTACAGTCATGGGACCAAGTTTAACATTGACAGAAATGACATTTCCCTAGGATGCCTAATTCTCTCCCTATTTTCCACGCCTCCAGAAATAAATCTCTGCAAAGTCTTCAGAAGGACTGAACATTTGCCTCATGTAAGCCTTTCACCTGGTGTTAACATCAATGCCTAGATTTCCTCACTCAATGTCAGCAATGACCAATAAATCCCCTACTTGAGATCATCTTTCAAAGTATTGCCAAAAAATTTTGAGACAACTATTCATGAGATCCATTAGCAATACAGTAGCTCAGGTTTTCTAGCTCACCTCCATCCTTTTTCCCCACGACAAGCATGGCAGGGAGGCAGATGCTCAGAGCACTTTCTAATTTTCTATCTCTAATGGCACTGTAATGAAGCTAACAGAACCGTTAGGATTAGTTTAGTGGAGGAATTAAGCATCTGGACAAAAATTGGATATGATGGATTTTCCCCATTAAGGTTTTTGGTCTGAGCCCAGGATAAATGATTATCAATGTAATTACAGGATGATTATGCTAAGTTAATTAACGGCACGTAGCTTTATTTACATCATCTTCTCTTTCCCCAAAGATTCAGAGAGTGCCTTCCCTTCCCACTCCTCCTCTGCTTCAGCAGAATAGTTCTGCATAGACATTGGCATGCTCCAGAGGATTTAATCAATTGTTTTCTTACAGAAGCTATAAGCAGGTGAATGGGCTTGAGGATTCACTCATCTGGCCTCTGATTTGGAAACCAATGGGGGTGTATCTGCTCAGAGCACTTGAGGATGTGGCCCTGCGGTATTTCTCATGATTCAGAGCTGATCAGCACAGACAGCTCAAGGCAGCTGTGGGTAGAGATATGTCAGGATCTGGGGACCTTTTTCCCTTTCACAGGAGAGAACATGAATAGTCACAGGCTGACAGGGGAGACCTAAAGAAAGTGTGTCATGATGACACCCCATTCCTCTCTTCTTTGTATAAATATGAAGAGGGAATAAACCAGACACACATAAGCCAAAGTGCTCAAAAGGGAAGAAAAAGAAGGAGCAAAACCAAAAAACAAATCAACCACAAAATCCCTGCTACAGTTACATTTGAAAACTCCTTGTGTATCCAGGCCAGTAATATTATGCAAATTAAGTTTGAAAAATAGTAGCTTGCTTTGTTCACTCCTGCCTCTTCCCAACAAAGGGTATCCTACCCACCAGGGAATCTTACACAAAGGGAGAGTTGAGAAGGCAGCAGGCATAAAGGTACCTCCTATACAAATATACTTGTGCTCAGAGGAGCCACTAAGACCCTCTTGTGTTCCCCATCACTGCGTAGTGAATTCAAGGTGCCTGTTCCCACTTTGCACTCGGGAAAGAAGCCAGAGACTAGGCTGTGCAGGTAACCTCTAAATAATGATGCAGTCTTCAGACTGCTCATTTCAGGAAATGGCCTCTACTGTAAGGCACTCTTCTTCCTCATTTTTTTCTATGGTTTGTACCAGTGATATGAGTACCCAGCTCATATTTTCAGACTCCAACACATAAAAACAGTCATTGAGTCTGATTTTCTCAAGCATCAACTTTACCCTTCTGCTGGTGTCAATGAATGTCTGGCCTCTTCAGATGCTAACGACTAAAAGCTGTCAAACACATACATAAATATTTACCTCATTTTTCTAAGAAGACAAAATTATATAGTTGAACTTTGTCCATTTACTAGAGATATTGAGCAATCAAAACTGTTGAGCAGAGGTCTCAGAATACTTTAAACTGAATGCAAATAGGTGACCCGTTAGAGAAGAGATACTTAGTCAATGCTAAGATATGTAAACGTAACACTCTATTAAGCATCAGAAAAGTCACTTGCACAAACAGCATTCAAGTTTGCGAAAGAGATTATATCATGAGTCATGACTTCTTCACCATGCATATTTCCTGGTATCTTGTAAGGGGTTTGGCAGCCTGTCATTAGTTAGCTGTTATGGAAAAACAAGCATCAGATAAAAGGTATTAAAAAATAAACCTTGCTGGAGGTTCATCAAAGGACCTTCTATCTTTAAAGGCCACTGAGATGGTTTCAAGCCTTCAGTCATCCCAGCTGATCATGCTCCCCTAGCAAAATGTGAAGTCTTTATTTAGAAAGCCTCTTCATACTTTGTTGCCTTTGGATTTCTATGCAAACCCTTTGTGTCAGCTGTCCCTTTCCTAGCTCCAAAAATGATGGGGTATTCCATTTTCTATGTCATTTCCCAGAAGTCTGACTCCATCAGAAGAAAAAAGTTTATTAAAATGATAATCCTGAATCTAGTTCAGACCTGAAGCCACAGTGCCTCCATTAGGTGCTCAGTCAACTCTCTTATGAATGTGCCATCCTTGTTTGGACAATGTTTACTCTCTGGCCTGCAGACATTCACCCATGGCTGATTTCTACTGTCCTTGGAAAACTTCCAGATTTCTCCTGCAGAGTGAAGGGAAGCACAGCCCAGAGGCAAGTGAGAAATTGGTTACTCTGCTCTACATCCTTTCCTGGATGCAAACATCGTGCAGGCCTTTAGCTGCTGGGAACGTGTAGGGGGAATTATACCCCTTGTGTCAAAAGAAGAGCAAGCATGTGACTCTTCCAGAAATTTTGTCCAGTGGTATTGAGCACAATCTCTGAGCGAGGAATTGTGGCATTAAAGCTGAAGGATTTTATGTGGGAAGAAAGCAGGAGACAGACTTCACAAACATATCCCAGACAATGCCAATCCTGTATCTCAAGTGTCCCTAATCCAGGGCAGGAGAAAGAAGCAGTTCTCTGTTCAGTACAGAGAAGCAGACCTCTGTGTCACTTAGAGGAACTAACCCGTTTCCATTATATGGGGATCTGTTTTGATTTTATGTATTAGATTCAGTCTCCTGGAGTTAGGTCTGTTGTGTTGTATTGTCCTATCCCTCAGAGACTGTTCAGAAACCATTACACCCACAATACTGAGGGGAACAACACAAGGGCAGAGAACAGGCAGAGCAGGTGTGGGAAGGTGAACTGGAGACACCAGGGCTTTGGATGGAGAATAATGCTTCATGCAATATTGATTTGGATACAGCAAGTTTCTCCAGGTTAGATAATGGAGAGATTGGCAGAAAAAAAAAATCAGTATCTATTGAAGGACTGTGTGAGCTATACTACCTCACTGGGTAGCCAGATACATGCACAGTATTAAGCACAGCTCTTGGATGATGAAAACCACTGAGCCAGTTCTGGAACAAACAGCAAGGTTCTTCTGGAGTCAGAGGGTAAAAGTGGACTCATTTCTCTTAGATGTGAAATACATAGCAGTATCATACTGCTGCTAGACTTTTCCATTGCCTAACTTCAGCCTCGCCCTTTGCTTCCTTTCCGTCTGAGACACATAGTTGGGAAATGTTTCAGAGCACAAGACAGGTTGATGTCTTTTGTGTGCCTCAGATCTCCTTTCCAAAAAACTCACATGAAACAAACACCTCTTCCAAGAATGAAGGCACAAGAAGGCCAGACATTTCTTAAACATATTTGACAGGCCTTTCTATAGCGAAACTATAAAAGTTTGAATGGCACATAATATCCTGATTTGTATTCTCCTAGATGTTCATGCTAATCAGGAGAAGTACTACCATACACCTTAAAAACCTTGAAGAACCTGGCTAGGTATGTGCGTAAGTAAGCACAAGAGACAATTTTACCTATGGCTTTTTCAGTTTTCAGTGAACGCCTCTGCAATTCATTGCTTCTGGCTTCTGACTTTTCATATATCTCCCCTGTTTGCAGGCAGAAATGGCACACCTGTCCAGAGGCTGAAAAGGCAGGATGTCAGATTTCAATTGAGGATGTATCTTAGGGTCTGGATCTAAGAGATTCCTAAGAGCAGATTTACCAAGGGGCAAGGATTTGAAGTTATTTGACCTGTTTCCAGGCTGTTAATCTCAACAATGTCCTTTCTCTCCCAGGGCTCAGGAGCATAATTATTACCAAGGCTCAGATTATCATGCGTCAATAGAGCTGTGGTGATGAACTGCATGAGCTCTGCTAGAAGCAGAGAATTTAGGATTGGAACAGACTTCACGAGGTCACTACAGCCAGCATTCTTCAGTCTGTGGTCCATGGTCTGGTAGGCATCAGGCAGTAGCCAGAAAACATTGCAACAACCTAATTTTCCAACATGTACACTCATTTCCACATGTGGGAGCAAGCAAGAAAGTCGAGGCTACAGGACTGGAGGCTGGGATGACGACAGTAACACAGTTCAGTGTTTGCGCTAGACTGAAAGTGCAATATATTGTAGAAACGTTGAACTAGGTGAACTGTAGTTCCTCCTGGATCAGAAAGGTGAAGTCATCCTTGGATGAAATGGTAGAAGAGAAGCAAGGGCTGAGGAACACCAGTTCAGTCCAATCCCCTGTCCTAAGGCAGGATTCAGCTCTATTAAAACATTTCTGCCAAATACTTTTCTAACTTCTTCTTAAAAATTTCTAATAATTCAGATTCCACCCCTTCCCTAGGCAATATATTCCAGCATATAACTATTCTGACTGTGAAAAAGTGTTTCCTGATGTCTAACTTGACTCTTTCTCAGTGCAATTTAATCCCATTACATCTTGTCCAATCCATAGGAGACCGAGGAAGCAATTTATTCCCTTTCTTAGCCGCAGGCAGCACAAGGTAAAACATGTTAGCATAAATCTCACTAAAAAGCATACAGTATGCAATGTAGAGAAGCTCAGAGTATTTAGTCCAGGGAAACCTGTGTTCTTGAGAACAGAAAACAGTATCCTTCTCCTCCTTTACAGAGACAATATACTTGGTTCATGATAAAGAGGGGTAAACTGTAAGTCCCAAGACATCCTTTATCTATTCCTTTAAGTCTTTCTTGAGGGGGAAAAAAAGTCCACCTCTTTGTCCCCAGAATGGCTTACATTTAAAAAAAAAAGGTACTGAAAGCAAGGTGTCCCCAAGAGGATCCCACTGTCTCTGGAGTTCTCTTATTCCTTCTTTGCTGTGCCAAGAAGTCAGGAGGACCAATAAAAAGGGGGAAAAAAGAAAGAAACCTTTGTGGGCAGCTGTTAAAAGAAAGCTGAATGCATACTTATTTATTTTTCTATGGGGGAACATTGATGGGAAGAGAGAAAAACAAAGAATTGCTTTTGGAGTAGTCCAAAAGCTCCCTGCTGGCAGGTTGGCCCCACCCTCCCCTCTCCAGTGCACAAGGACTCCTTTCAAAGAGAATCACCTGGCCCATAAATTCCAATTTATGGTAATTTAAGAAAACAAATTACCAACTCCAGCCTCCAACAGTGGTTAGGAAAGGCAGGATTAAGCACAGCGATTAAAAAAGAAAAGCATTTGCTTGCCACTTGACTTTGCAGGTGGGATTTCCTCCAATACTTGCAGGTTTGTGGCTTCACTATGCAGAGCCTTTAAGGGGTTAAACTGGCACAGATGAGGAGGGGGTTGCAAACACTGTACAGACTGGGGAAAGGGCAAGAGGAAATTGAGTGGCTTCTTTCTTTCCACCTTCATTTTTCTAGTTATCTGTAGCAAGCCCTCAGAGCACCTATATTTAGACTAGGATATATAAAAAGGCACAGATGCATACTTGACACAGGAACATTTCCCATTTTCTATTAAATTGGTTAATTTTTAGCTTCTGCATCACTTTCTTCAGTGAACTGGGATTTGGCCAAGGACAAAAAAAAAAAAACACCTTTTTAGGACCACTTACCGAATAAAGATCTTTCCCGAGACTTAATTACAAATGTAGTGTTCCAGATTAGATAGGCAGCAATGTTGGACTCAGCAGAGGGATGCTTCAGTAACCAGGGCCAAACACTTTGGTTTTGAGGGGCAGAAGAACAAAAAACATGGGGAGGTCATATACCCTACAATCCTTCTGGGACCACATGTTTTCTGCTAATAAGCATGTTATCCTCTTCTTATACAGGGGAAAACTGTACCAGAGGGGAAGCTGAATTCTTTGTCTCTACTCCTCTTCTGGGTAGACCAGAAATTTACTCCCCAAATGGTCAGAAACTCTCTTCTTTCCAGTTGTAGTTTATTCCTGGCCACATTTATCTTTCTGCTTTCTGCTATGAAACATTCTTACTTCAGCTTAAATAGCTATTTCCCTTCTGGCATCTTACTTTCTCTAACCTCAGTGTAGTCACGGAAACTTTCTTGACCCTTGTTTTCTTGCAAAAAAGCAAGCAAAGTTCCCTGGCATCTCTAATAAAACAGGGTTATGCCATTTTTCTTCTCAAAGTCCTACTATTTTATTCCTGTGCTAACCTCAGTGTTCTTGTTTGTACAGAAATAGCCTGCAAGTCTGGTCATGAAACAGAAATTGGGTATAAGATCCTACTCAAGACCATAGGACCAAGGCACTAGTACCATGGATGACTGGTCATCAAGTCCTGGAAGAAAAGCTCAGAAGGACCTTTCGTCTTGGCCCATAGTGGGTTCACACCAAGGAACAGCACCCTAAGCCTGTCAACACATGCTTTCCTGGGCTAATATCCCATGTTTCTTCCAAAACTCCACACCTCACCTAGCCAAGTTAGAATGGCTTCTGTCGTGGTTTTAAAATTAGTGATTCTGACCAGAGATGTCCGAGAGAAGTCACACACACACCAAAAAGAAGGAAAACAGAAAAATATCACAGTTTATTTCACACACACTGAAAACCCGACAATAAAGTGCAAAAAAACAGACAAATTAAGCTTCCCAGGGCCCGTGTTGGGGTGAGAACGCTCTGGAATAGTGCTGGTCTCTCTCTGGGGCTCCCGAAGAGACGCCGGGATAATTAGAGAAGGCCCGCGACTGATCTGAGGACCCACAGCAGCACGAGCCTCCGCTCAGCTTTTCTGAAGAAAAACACTCAAGACAGTTAGAAACCGCAAGCCCCCCTCCCCTTCCCTCCCAGGAAGGGATTTCAGTGCTGATGGAAGAGATGTGGTCTTTAAACCCGGGCAATAGCCGCAGATAATAGCCAGTCCACCCGCCCCCCGGGAAAATAAAAAAAAAAAACACAAGGGAAAAAAACCCGNGGGTGCCACCGAGCTGCCCGAGTCTTCAAACCCCCCTCCACCGACTCCAGGCGCGCTCTCTGCCTGCATGGGCGGGGGGTCCCCCCCGTCGGACCCTGCATGGTAGGAAAAAAGACCAGTTTTACTTTTGTTTTCACGCCACAACACTTCTCTAGCAAGGAAATTGCATGGGAGACCTTCTCTACAGATACACAGGTCTGGAGTCAGGCTGCCTTTGCCTCACGTTGGGATGACAAAAGCTCCCTACACCAGCCAGAATTACTGTGACATCTGCATCTTCCTACTCCTTCCACACCACAGACACCTGCTCCTACACTGCCATCCAAAAGCTGCCACCGCCTCAAAGCCCAGGATTTTGTTCCTTTCACTGCACTATGTCCTAACCACTTCCAGTCCAGGATGCATCCCAGTTCCTACTAGTCCAGCCTGCCTTGTTTTCATATCACGTAGTCTCCACACTGAGGCAGACTGAGCAGGTTCACTGGAAGCATTTGGGCAGCAACAGGCTGGCCAGAGTTGGGGCAACAGACGAGGGTGTGGTCAACGCTTCTTGGTGCAACTGTGAATAAGGTGGAGAAGGAAAGGTGTGGACTTCTCTGAGTTCAGAAATACTACACAATGGTAATGATGCATGATGAAAAGTGAGGTCTGGCCAAAGATGAGTTTGGCCATAGCAATAACCTGACATCAAGTTTCCATTATGGTTTTTTTGCCATTTCCAAGTACAATTGTCTTTTTCTGGGAGAGAGTGAGTGTTGAATACATAATATATTTGTTTCCTACCTGGAATTTCTGTGGATTTGCCTAAAATTGAAGGCATGGGGAAGATCTGCTTGCTTTTTTCCTTGACTTTCTTTCTGTTCTTTCGTTTATAGCTCTCATTCTCTCAAAAGCAATTATCTCTTTTCACTGAAACATCTCTTTCCCCTCCCCTTTCACTTCCTAACCAGATCTGACCTGTAGTTTGTTAGGCATAGGTTAGTAATTTAAGATGCCCAGTTTAGCATGCCTGAACCAGAAGATAACTATACAACACTTTATGAAAATCCAGTTCCTGGATTCTCTCTCTCAAGATGTCCCACATTACTTCCTCCATAATAGAAAGAGTCAAAATCTCAGTAATTTCAGAAAACATTGGTCATTATATTTGTATAGTGAAGGCAGTAACGGGAGCTTTAAAACAAACCAAATTTATTCTTAAAAAAAAGCAAAAACAAAAAACAAAATTTCAGAGCAGCTAGCATATTTATTCCTAAACAAAACTTCTCTAGCACAACCCTGGACTTCCCAACAAGCAGTTTTGCAGATGAACTTTATAGTATGACATCAGTGAACAGATGGTAGGCAAAGCTGTTGGCAGAGTGATGAGAAAGCTGGCCATTTATAATGGAAAATGTCCTGATAAAATGGAATGTGCTTATTTTATTCCACGGTAATGTTTATAAAATTCCTTTCCTCAGGCTTCTTCGAGGATCTTTTCATCATTATTGCATTATTATTAATAATAAAACATATAAAGGAAAAAATGTGCATAACAAATGACATTTTAAATACCTCAGAGGGAAAGGGAAAGGTTTTCAGCACCAGTAGGGTTGATTGCATTGTGATGATTTGTTACAAGCTTTACAGTTACAATCCACGATGGCACGGACATTTCTCCCAACAGGGTTAATCATGTAATAATGCTCAATAACTGGCAGGCCTTCACCCTTCAAGGGAGGACACTGGAGTGTGAAGGCATGCAAAAATGCTGCCAAATTTCTGTACCTTGAGAATCTCTGAATGTTGACATGCCTCAAATCTTTTAAAGGCAGATTTTGAGCTAGATCCAATTCAGGATGGATCTATTATGTAAGAAGTGGGGAACAAAGGTGGGCCTTTAAAAAAATTGGTCCTGGTGGGGAGTAGTTTTTGCCTTGAAAAGACAAATCCAGGTATTGCAGGCTAATTTAAGTAAAATTCATTCTAATAATATGTTCTGAAAATTTCCAGTGATGACACAGGACACAAAGCTGGGAGAGAAAAGATTCCTCTTACAGATGATCACTGGAAATTCCACACTAGTGACTGAGAGGAGGAGACACAGGATGAGCTGAGGATGGGATTCCTCGACCCACCACAGTGCTGAGTCACAGCAAAAAGAAAGGAGACATTTCTTTCCACTTCTCCACATTCCACCCTATTTGCCTTAATTCCAGCAGCTCAAAACCCAATAGGCTTTGCTGAACATAAAACTTCTTACAAAGGGATTTCACCTTGTTAAGACATGATTCAGAAAAGTGGTTTGGATTAATGTTTGGATTAATCCCAACATTCCCTTCATACACACCCCAACCAAACTGAAGGAGAAATCAGTGACAAGGTATAAATGTAAGTAAAGGAGGAGAGAAATTCATAATAATAATTGAAGGATTATTGTCAGAGAGTCCTTATCAGTCCTTATCTCCCACCTGTTTATAAAAGCATCTGATATCATTATTGCCATTGTACAGACAGTGAAACTGAGTTTGAGGGAGTTCAAACAATTGAGGTATAGTTGCCTTGCCAGACAATGGCAGAGTTACAAAGCTGTTCAGTCTTTACCTGCTACATTTTGCATCCATTACAATTGCATCCATTACAATAAAAATCTGACAAAACAGAATTTGTCCCAGGACAAAATTATAGGAGTCAAAAAGTTTGTAATCTTTCAGAGAAAAAACACCTGGGTGGACAGACTCCCTTTCCAGTCTATTTAGCAATGAAAAACAGAGAGGGCAGCTATGATCCCATCCTAACCACTCATGACCAACAGGCAGTGACCTTCTGGTGTGTTACAGCAACATAGCTAAACAAACAATTTACTGTTCCTGCCCTCCTCGGGGCAGATTCCTTGGCGGGGACAATATATTTCCAGCATTTCCATATCTAGATCTGGAAGTCATTATAGCCACCTATTCCTACTGTGAGCCACCATCAATATATCTGAAGTCTATATCTCATCCTGAACGACATGCCAGAGACCAGCTGTGCTGGAGGAAACTTGTTTTCTAGTCAACTCTTGGGCTCAAATCTTCTTAGGCACAGAAGACCAGCTAGTCTGCATGAATTGGTTGCTTAATTCACAACAAGCTCCAGGGTCGTGCCTGAAATCCAGATCACCATTTTATACAGCTTCCTGCTTCCTCCTTTTCACAATTCTGAGATGTCCCTAATTTACCTGCAGATATATTAAGAAAGCTCTTATCTTTTGGGCAAAATCTCAACTTGGAAAAGCCACAGGAACTATAAACTATAATTCAGAAAATTGCCTTAAGCTCTCCAGCTTACTGTGGTTAGATACCCTGCCTGGTGGACCATTCCTAGCCCTCCAGTTAATCTGTAATATACATTTTTTTTTTAAATTTCCTTCTATCTGCAGGATTTTCTGTTCCACTTCCTCTATACAAGTCTGCTGCCTTGGGACAACAATTTTAACAACAACACTAAAATCTCACAGCAACAACAGTGTGTTTAATTTCAGACTCTGCTGTGGTCCCTTCCCTGCTGAACATGGTAGAGAGACAAGAACATGGGCACTGGGTTCCATCTCTCTCCTGCAGAGGACTCAATATCCTGTCCTCAGCTCATACATTTTTGGATCTGCCACTGTTTCTGCCAAAAAAAGCTTCATTTTACAGGAGAGGAATGAGAAAAAATAAGAAAAGAAGAAAAGGAAGAAGGAAGATTTTTAAAGAGCAGCCAAGATAATTCCTTCTGGATGTTTTGATCTTTTTTAATAATTAGTTCTTGAAGAAACTATATTCTGATGGTCCTCTGCAAGAGAGTGCCTATTGGAACAAAATCTTATCACCACAGGAAAGAAGAAGGTGCAAGATAATATTATTCTTTTTGTGACTCTAAGAACAAAGGAATTGTTGGATGAAAAAACCCTACTAGGAGCAAGAGGAGATTAATCCTCTTTAAGGTCTATTACAGTGCTTTCTCTCAGATATGGGCAGATGTGTACGAGATACAAAATAGGTTCAAAAATGTGTTCAGGTGAAAAAAATCCCATCTGGATCCAGAACCAGACACCAAAAGTCACTTTTCCAGAAATTCCCCCTTGCTTTTATCCCAACTGTCACGAATCATGTCACCAGTTCAGGGCACTCCACCTCTGTCCTCTACTTGATCAGATCTACCCCCAAACATCCTGTGTTCCTACCTAAAAGCTCCTTTGTGTATCGTCCAAATTCATTTAGTGGTCCCTTAGAAGCACAGTCCTCTTCTATCTCCTTTCTGCTGGGATGGGCATACAACTCTCTAGAGCTAAGTAAACAAAGCTTACACCTTCAATATGGAAAGCTAACCAAGACCGCAACTGCCCCTTTGTTTGCCAGGCTGTTCCTCGTCTGAGCCCTCCTAACTCATGCCAGTGTCAGAGACCTGCTCTTGTATGCAAGGAGTCAGCACTGAGATGAATCGTCCTGAAGATCCAAGTGAAAGTCATAAAGGCTCTTTAACACCACAACTTTCATAGAATGACTCCAGATTTACATCAGGTTTGACAAGAGCAAATAGAGCCACTCTTTTATTTTTGTTACCTGAATTTAGCACTGCTTCCAGTTTGTACCCTTCTAAAACTCCAGACTTTCAAGTTGTTTTCTGTAGAGCTGTATTATATTCTCCATACCAGTGGAGACATGTCTGTAGAAGTCTGACTTGGCTTGTTACCATTCTCCCAGTTCCAGTTTGTTTTGAAAGCAGAAGGTCTCAAACTGTGAAACTCATTCTGGATTATCAAAAGCTCAACAAATTTCTTTTTTATATTTGGTGGGTTTCTAGAATAGATAAAGGCCTTATACCTATTTTTCCAATTGAAATGACCACACTAGTGTTTTAGGTCCTAGAGCTGGCTTGAATTTGACCTCCATTGCAACAACAAATGACAAGAAGAATGGAATGAAATAATAATTATGAAGCATGCTGATTTTTTTATCTTTGCTGAATAGATGAAGTGAAGTTTGGCTAAGAAAGAGTTCAGCAAGAATTCTGCAGCCTCAATACCTCATAGGCACTCATTCACCATTATCAGGTAGTTATGTTTAGAAAATCCCATTTGGTATCATTATATGGCAACAGAGTACATTTAATACATATCCTGATCATTTTGAGACTGCTTTATTTATTACAACAAATTTAAAAATGTTCATTTAGAAAATTAAATTCATGTTAAAATACCATTCTTACTGAAGCAGCTGCTGAAGGTCTTGCAATCTGAACAGCATCTGAAAAAGCAGCCGAGCTGTGATTTTGGTCACGTTACTGTGACAGCTGAGCCAGTAACCAAAAATTCAGAAATTAGTGTAAAATGATGCCACTAGACTATGAAATTCAACTATTGTGCTGTTGACATTTTTTTGTTATTTTGATCTGAAAAGAATCAAAATGCTTTTAGACATTTAGACTATACTTCAAACACAGTCCTATTTTCATTTCAATGTTGTTGATGCATGTAGTTGTAATATTCTCCATGCATGTTTCTTGTCAATAACATTAAGAAAAAACTATTTATGGATTTTCCATGTTAAAAAACACTGCATAAGAACTGAGTTGTTTAGTTAGAATGGTTCCACTCTCCATCTAATTTCTAGCCCCTAAAATTCAGAAGCCTAACTCTGCAAAGTCCATTCTCCCAGCAATAATATTCTGCTATATGCTTTTGAGCATACCGCCAACACTGGCTGGCAATGCCTGACATGGCCTTATTTAGGCAGAGCACAGGAACAGCTTAGAGACGCTCATGCCCCCAGTTCTCAGACCAGATGAAAGATTCTAATATAAGACCCTTGGAAGCACAAGTAACACAGCAGTTACTGCATTTGGAAAGGGTTTGTATGCCTTCCATGGTAGACTAACATTTTGTCTCTTTAGACAGGGATCTGCACACTGTTGTGTTATTCCTTGCCGGATAAATGAGCTGTACACCAGGACTTCATAGACACTGTCTTTGACCACTGGGTCAGAGTGTGTTTCTTATTTGTAAGCAGACATGCAAAAGCTTATCAACAAGATTTAGCACAAGATCTGATGTCCTGTCTCTCCCATTTATTGGAGCAAACAGTAGATTATCCACCAAATCATACAGAAAATAATTTCTTCAGCATTTTATGGGGGTGTAGAAAAAACGTTATTGTTTTTCTAACAGTGGTTGCCTCCTTCTCCATGTGAGACTGCAAAATGCCTTACCACAAATAAAAATATGATCCTTTAATTTTCCTTCTACTGCTTCTTCCTAGAGCTATTTTTCCCCATTCCAGCTCCAGTGATAAAATGACTTAATGGGACTTGCATTCAGGCCTTACCTGATTTAGCCAGGTGTTACTTATATGTCTACATCAAAGCTACACAGAAGAGGAAAGAAATCCTTGCATCTCCAGAGAGTGCTTTTCATGCCTCTTCCACCAAATTAGCACTGGCAGAAAGCGGAAGGCAGCGACACACTTGACCATACTGCTCTCTGCCAGTGTGTGTCTAAACTCCCATTAGAGGATTTTGCCCTTTAATTACAGCATGGGTCAATCCACCATTAGATAGTTAATGTGGCTGAAATTAAGATAGGACCTTTTTCAAGAACTTAGCAGTTCTTCTAGCAGAGTGAGTCCAGAACAGGCCACAAGTTTTCCTAGTGAGCTTCAGGAAGTCAGACTCAGAGAAAAATCCACCACTGGAACTCTGTATTCATCCCAGCTGGATGCTGTAGGAACTGCTTCTCTATTTCATTATTGTGTTAATACCTTCTGTGCCTATAATAATAGACTCAGTCAGTACAGCCTTCATTTCCAAGTGGTATTCTCCTTTGCATATTTATCTCTGTAATTGCAATATTCCCAGTTTTATGCTAGACTCTATAGGTGTGGTAGATCATTATTTTGGAGCCCATTGAGTTTGAGGGTTCTCTGCAACTTCCAAGCAATGTTTTTTTACCCCAACATGTCCCTTTCTAAGTTATTAGCATAACCGGCAGAGATGGCTAATTTTGGACCCCCATGACACTGTCTTGCCTTTTTCTGTTATCAGTTCTCAAGGTTAGACTTGGACAAATTCCAGCCTTTTCCCCTTTAAATTAATTGGAATAAAATGGATAGTCTGTTCCATTGTTCTTGCTAATATTTGAAGTGTTCCTCCATCCCTCAAACAGCTTTGATGTCATCTAGTTCCACTTGAAGAGGAAAGAATGTGTTTGGGAATAATTAACAAGCTAAAAATTACTTTGTCAGAACATTTGTATTATTGAATTACTTGCAGCTACCAGCTTTAGAGAGCTGAGACAGTGGTTGGACTCAACTAGAGCCCTTTAAACGGCAAAAAAGAATAGTCTTTTGGTGAAGCACATAAAGTTGGATTTAAGAGGAGCAGGTTAATCTCCTGATTCTACCTCAAAATTCTCATGTAACCTCAGACACACCATTTAGTCTACCTACACTTCAGCCCCTTGCACAAAACCCCCCTAGTGACTCTTGACTCATTATAGCAAAAGCAAATATTAACATTACAACAGAGCTGTCTCTTAACCTGCATTCCTACCTCATCCAGTATGAGAGTCCTGGACTTTGTCAGTGCCTCTGAGCTACATATAATACTCAAGTCAGCAGT
>VYZS01010084.1:861-22684 GCA_013400695.1 Neodrepanis coruscans | reverse complement strand
GGAAAGAATCAGGTGCTCCCTGTGGTGAGCTCTGTTTGGAAATGAAAGCAACATCTCCTTGAAGTGTGTCCTGCACCTTGTCCTGTCCAGCAGCAGATGTTTTATGTATTTATTACAGTTACCTCACCTTCCCCTGTTCCATCTTTCTTAGGACAATCTGACTTCAGGTCAGTTTTTCCCCCAGTGTGTTCTGGACCCTTCAACATTCCTGCTGTTCCCAGCTGGATCTTCTCCATCTGCTCCAGCTCTTCCTTGGGGTGAAAACCAGTGGCTGAAGGCACCTTCTGTGGGGATGTTCCTGCTGCTGCCTGGGGTGCAAGGAAGGACATGAGCATCTCACAGGCAGCACTGCTGTCTCCTTATGTTCTTGGGCCTATTTTAGGCTGTGGCTGGTACCCAGAGCTGCCTCCTCCATCTAATTGTTGAGTTCATGCCTGGAATGGTCTTAATTTCAGTTCTTGTCACAAATTTCTTGTGGCAATTTATGTCAGTGTTGAGTGGAAGGGGAGGAAGGAAGCAAAGCAGTTGGGAGTCCTGTGGGTGACACCTCCACAAATTATGTTGTGGCTCCTCATCATCTTTGGTTAATTTCTTATTAAAGTTTCAGGTAACTGATTTGGTCACTGAATGTGGACGAGACACAGCTCCTCGCTGGAAGTTCTCCTGGTCCCTGGAGGTTGCCTGTTTTTATGAGTTTTAGTGTCCAGACTTGCTTTTGCAGTTCAGCATGAAAGCCCTGAAGTGGCTTTTAAACCTCACTGGGATGTCTCCAGATATTTCCATGCAGGGAAAGTGGCAGCTCTGAGCTGAGTGAGGAGCACGTGTGTCAGGCAGGAGTCCTCCCTCCTGAGCCTTGTTTGGTGGCAGTGCCTCTGCTGACTCCTGGGTGCCCAGTTTGTTGTTGGATCTCCTGTTTCCTTCTGAGACTGAACAGAAACTGAGTGCTGAGTGCTTTCCTGCTGCCCCCAGCATCAGGATAACTGAGCACTGTTGTCTCTGGCAGAAGCTTCGTGATGGTTTTGAATGTTGTTCTGCTCCTGTCAGGGCAAAGAAGAAAAATCCTTCCAAGTGAGGGGCTGTGATTTCTCTGCAGGGAAGAGCTGCAGAGTCTTGTGGCAGTGCCTGGTGTGAGCCCCAGGATCCTCTGTGGATGTGTGTCCTGTGCTTGGCTTCCTTAGGGAATGACTGGCAAAGTGGGGATTTAGCATTGTCCTCCTCTGTGGTAGCCTGGGCTGTTTGGGGGTGAGGGGATGATGAACCTAATCTTACACTTGACTGCTGGTTTTCCCCAAGGATTCAAAGAAGATATTGCCAGGTGGGTGTGAAATAAGCTTTGATTCATAGTCAGTCCACTGAGGAAGGGGGGAGCAGGATGGTTGGGGTGTGGCAGTAGGAGTCAGGGTCCAGGGTCCAGGGGGAGAGGCTGGCAGCTGCTCTTGGCACACAGTGAAAGGAGTCTTTGTGGTCTCATTTCCCTCTTGTAGCACCAGGCATTCCATTGGAAAGTTGACCTCATCAGAGAGGTCTTCCCTTCACTGAGGGAAGTCCAGCAGAGTGGATATTTCTGGAGCTGTGGGCTTTTTTTTTTTGTTTCCAGCCATACTCTGACATCTGCATTGAAAGGCTTTTTTTGTGTGTGGGCACAGTATGGGAGCAGCAGTTGTTGGAACAACTCAACAGAGCTGGTGGTGCAGGTTGTAAAATACACAGAGTAGTAGGTGTAGGTGGAGAGCAGCTCTTTCAGGGGTTGGTTCAGTGAGGGGAGGAACAGCTGGTTAAAGCCTTGCTTGAGGAGTAGCCCACAAACTCTGCCTCTGTTCTCAGCTCACTTCCCTGGATGCTGGGACAGTGATGTGACTGTAGAGCAGAGTTAATTACCTGGATAAACTACAGGGGAGGGAAAACTGCCTGTACTCCAACAGCCTACGTGTGTATTGCTGGAGCCAAGTGGCTTTGACAGCGTGATGGATGGAAGGATTGCGTGGGATTTGCTGAAAATGTTGGATTTTCAATCTCATCCATCCCTCCCCTGGTTTGCTTGCTGTCACTCCAGCACTACAGGAGCAAACCTTTCCTGATACAGCCATTCTGCTTGGTTGTGTGGATAAGCAATTGATTTTCTATTACTTTCCTGTCCCCTTTTCCCAAGAGTTTCCCTGGGAGCTGCTTGAGGTCGGTGTTCTCCCTGCAAGGACTCAGCATGTCAGTGCTGCTGGTGCAGCCTCAGCTGGCAACAGCTTGTTCCAGCTCTTCCCAGCCAAAACCACAGCTCCTCAAGGATGTCCAGTGCTGATTAAACTTTCAGGAAAGGCTTCAGGAGAGGTGCCAGCATGGACTTCATGCTCCCAGAGACAGATCAGCCAGCTGACTCTTCCAGGGAAATAAATTCCCTCTCTTGAGATACTTGTGGGGGACCCAGTTTTGGGTGCTGTCTCTGAAAGTTTGGTCCAGTGGATGTTTTGAGGACTGTGCTTTGCTGTAAGACCTGCAAACATTTATTGGCAAATTGAGGCTCAGGGCCTTTTCAGAAAGAGAAAGGCTCCATTTTTTGTGAAAAGGCAGGATTAGTATTGCTGGTGGGGGGTTGGAATGAGATGATCTTTGAGGCCCCTTCCAACCCAAACCTTTCCATGGTTCTGTGATTTCTGAGGAGACAGACACAGACTCTCTTCTGTTCATTGTACAGGCCACATCTGTGTTTTCCAGGAAACTGCTTGGATGAAATATGTGTAGCCTTGTGCTCAGAGCTTGGGAGACCTCAAAAAATCTTGGCTTGTTTTTGTTTTCCTCCCAAGGCAGCCCTTTCAGAATAAACTCACCCAGCTGTAAATGAGCACGTTCATGGTTCCAGGGAGTACCAGAGTGGTTTAGGAGCAGCACCTCGCTGTGAGTGAGCCCCAAACCCTGTCATTAGTCCAAAATAAATCACCGGGAATGCAAAGTAAATGCAGCTTTGCTTAAATTACAGGCAGCCTGGGATGGTTCCCTGAGCTGTTTGAGTCTTTTAGGAAGAGCAATAATTTGGTCAGGCCGTTGGTTTTGTTGCCTGTGACATGTTAAGGGATCCTCAGAGATTACAATGTCACTGATGTTGATGTGGTCTGAGATCTGTCTGGGTGTTAAGTGCCTCACAAGTAAAGCACAGCAAAGCCAGAGCATTGCTTGGCTGAGGGATTTGTCCTGCTTTTTATTCAGCCACCCTTGGCCAGTTGCAGTTCTGAGAGTTGCTCCTGACTTTGAGTGATTTTGAGTTGTTGAGTCTCAGTCAATGAACAAAGTCGCCTGAAGATCTTTGTGTTTGAACAGCAAGGGAAAAAAGGGTCCTGTGCTCTGAGTTTTATTTCCACCTTGAGGATAAACAACTCCAGTTTTGATGTCACAAATCCTGTAGCACCGGAGTTTAGAGGAGTCATTGGTGGAAGAAGGAAATAAAACAGCCTGTCAGCTGCTGGAGATAGAAAATAAATCAGCTGAGCTGAAATAAAGGGGCTGCTTGTCCTGGATCCTGCAGTGCTGATGGCAAAACACACTCCCATTACTTTGTGTATCTTTTGGGGGGAAGCAGAGGTGGAATTTAGTGCTACAGGAAACATGATACAGCCTTCCCAGTGCTTCTTGCACATTTTGGGAGGGGGGGGCCATAATTCCCAGAGCCATTTGCTCTGCTCTTCTTGAGCTGGGAAGACTTACTGGAATGATTAGCCTGGGGTTTGGCATGGGGTGGAAGTTTGATGGCACCAGGGCACTGCAGTCCTCCACACCAAAGTGCAGCCAGTGTTTCATCCAGGTGGAGCCTGGCAGGACCCTCTTTGTGCCTCTCAACCATTTCCTAACCCGGTGCTGTCTTTTCCCTGCTGCAGGGCCTATGCAGAAGACTCATCCTCTGTCAGACACGGCCCAAGGGCAGAGCCAGGGCAGAAGGTGAAGCAGGAGGAGGAGGAGGAGAACAGCAAGGCAGTGGCATCAGGAGATGAGGAGGCACAGCCAGAAGGGAAGAAGAGGAAGCGCTCCGGGTTCAGGGACCGTAAGGTACCAAGTGTGTTCCCACCTGCAGCTGCTCCAGGAGGGAGAAGCTGCTCTGTGCTTGCCTTTATTTCCTCACTCTTTTGGAAACCTACTTTCTTGGCACGATGCCATGAGCTTCTTTAGGTTGAGACTTGTTTATTTGGGAAGCACTGGTGCTCTGAAGTGCAGACCTCCTTTCCCATCTCCAACTGGATGTCCCAGAAGGGACTTGCTGATGATCAAGGCTCCTGCCTGGATGACTCTGGGGGTGATGCTTGCATGGAAGGGAGTTGGTGCCAAAGCTTTTAACCCACCTGGGACATCCAGCACGTGTGTCTCAGTCCATCCCATTTTCTGTGAATTTACAGTGGGAATTTTTCCTTCAATTACTCTGTGTAAATGAATTTGTTGAAATACAGCCTCACTCCCTCTCTGTGGTCAGTCCTGGCTCTTTCTCAACGCTTAGGCCAATTTAATTTTCAGATCAGACACATTTTCAAGAGGAAGAAGACTTGAGTAATAAACTGTATTGTCAGTTTGTGACCTGCCTTCACTCTTGGGCAATTCTGAGAGCTCTGGGCTCATCAGAGCTGTCTGACAACTAGTTTGGTACTATCTGCAAGCACTGTTATTACAAGATATAAGATATCAGAAAGCCCTGTAACTGGGAGCTGGCAGACAGCAGTATTTTATATTTCAGACCTGTCTGGATGTTGGTTTTATTGGGCTGTGTTGGATGATTTAATAACTTTGCAGTGCCAAAGAGGAGAATGGGAGTAGATGCTCCACACAATTCCTTTCTGTATGATTTGCTTCTGATAATTATTTTTAAGTCCATATCCTGGAGGCTGCATCTCATTAGCTGTTAAATCATGGGCGGTCGTATACAGTGACTTAACAGCTTTTCATGAAAAATTAAGAGCAGTTGCAGTTGAAGTTGCTGAATCACTTTGGGTTCCTGCTCAGGGTAGGTTACACAACTCGAGATTTCAAGTGCCCTGTGGTATTTGGGGCTCCAAACTCTCCCCCGTTGTGAGATGCTGGTGGCAGCTCAGTGAAGTTGTAAGACACTGTGCTGAGACATCCAGAGTTGTCCAGGACTGTGGGTTCCTGTAACCTGCTGGTTTTCATGGCAGTTGGGTGTCAGGTGCTCTGACAGCTTCAGCCCTCGCCAGTACCACTCAAGAAAAGCAGGTTACTGGTTTGTTTTCCAGTGTCAGCAGATGGAGGCAGGTTGCAAGGAGCAAACCACAATCCACCTTCACCCACACTCTTGTTTTTGAATACAGTGAGTGTAAAGACTGACTTTTGTCTGAGGAGCTGTGGGGGAGCCAGAGAAGGTTTGTTTGCAGGCAAGGACTGTTATTCTGGTTGTTAGAGATGTGCCTGTGCTGACCAGCTCTTTTCTTCCCCAAGGAGGAATATGGCCATGCTTTCCAAATAAGACACGAGCCAGGCATTCCCAAAATGTCCAGTGGGAACAGTGTGCAGCCTGGATCCCTCCTCACTCCACAGTCTGCCTTCCTCCTGCAACTCAAGGGCAGCAACTCCATTGGGGAGAGCACTGTTTAAAACAGACCTCATCCTCCTTTTGCCAACTTAAGCCTTTTCTCCTCAGCCTCGAGACAGAATGTACCTGCTGTGACCTGAATGCCAACCTTGCTTTTGCTCCACTTGATGCAGGATGTGCCAGGGAGTCTCCCAGGTGCTGGTTCCCTGTTTGGTGTTTGATCAGCAGCTGCCCTAGTGAGTCACCTCAGGAGGAATGTGTGACTGTGGCCAGCTCAGATGACAGAGGAAGGTGTGCCCCTGCTCCGGACTCAGAAATCAGAGCTGCTCCCAGGATGTGCAGGACATAGGGAATTCCTGACTCTTCTGTCTGTTTAAGAAAAAAAAAAAACCAACAAACCCCACCACCCACAGTAAAAACCCTTTCCAACTCTTCCCATAATTAATTGCAAGTAGTGTGGGATTTTCCTTGTGAAAAAAACAATTGAGCCTAATTGGAAGTGTTTAACGCTTGTTTGTTATCCCGGTGTTGCTTTTAATGAAGATGATGATTAGTGGTGAAGTAATAAATTAAGTCTGACGCTGCTATTTTAGGGAGTGATCCAGTGAAGGGGCCAACAAACCCTTAAACCCCTCAGCAAGTGTTGGGATCACGTGTGGAGGATGGTTCCCAGGCATGTGTTGTCCAGGCTGTGTGTGGGGCAGAAAAGGGAGGATAATACTCGAGTGCCTGTACACTTGGAAGGCTAATGAGCTGTAAGATGTGATGTGGGCGGGCTGATGTGTTAATTAACTCATTAGAAGTGTTTGCATGGAGCATTAGGGCTGATTTCTCAGGATGCACTTGCAGTGCCTGGGTCCTGCAGGTAGGTTGCCTTGGGGTGTGTCGTGCTGCTTGTGCATCACAATAGGAAACACAAAGGAAATGAATCCTAATTAATTTCCCCTGCTAAGATGTGTATTGTTGCATGGTCAGGGAGGCCCCTCGGTGCCATTGAGATGTTAATTTAGAGCTTTATTTTCATGTCAGCATAGGATTTAGGGGTTTTTTTTCCTTTTAACCTGAGGCTTAGCATAAACACTGACAGTCTCAACAGCAGCTTTGCTCTTGTAGAGCAGCAGGGATTACTTGCTCCTCTTTCTTTCTCCTCCACGACATGCTCTGCTAATCAACGCCAAAAAGAGACTTCACTTTGAATCACATCACCTTTCTGGAGGCACCTGATGGCAGGAGGCTGCAGTTCTGGGGGCAGGATGAGAATTTTGGCTGGGCTTCAGTGCGTCCAGGACTGCTGTGTGCTGGGGGGAGGTGAGGGGTCACTTGTCTGGGAAGATTTTGTGTCCAAATTGTTTTGGATTAGTACAAAAACGGTTGGGAGATGGTGCTGTGTGCACCCAAACACACGGGTTCTCATCTCCACGTGGGATCAGGGCACCCATATTATCACCTACTTCATGTTTAGCACCCGGTCCTGAGCGAGTTGTTTCTATTTGCAGCATCTTGGCTGCTCCCCTCCTCGACCTGTTCCATCCAGCCTCGAAGTCAGAGGGATGGGCTGGAGCATATTTGTCAGTTTTTGCCAGCTGATGAGCTCATGTCAGAGAAAATGATGTAATTGTGGGTTCAGCTTCAGGAAAAAGGGAGGGAGTGTGGCTTCATCAGCCCCCTTCTTGTGGGGGAGAAGTGGAATTCCAGCTGTGATGAAAGCAGCCTGTGAGATGCTAATAAGCAGCTTAGTTTCTACTTTTTTTTTGGTCTAGATTGTGCATTTTTTATGCTGCAGGCTGAGACAGGAGACCTGGTTTTGAGCCTGTGTCATTAGTGAGCTGTTGTTGGCTTTGGGAGCCAGATGTGGCTTTTGACCATCCTGGTCTAGAGCTGCATGTTCAAAGTTTACACCCCCAGGAGTGCCTGGCAGGCATCTGAGGAAGCCCTTAATTTAGGATTTTACCTATGGATGGAAGACAGGATGGCACATGGTCCAGGGAAGGGACACTGTGAATGGATTCTCTTGCACTTGTGATGGATCTGAATGGGCTGTGGGAGAATTGCTGTGCCAAAGTCAAAGCAAAATGCAGACTGCTTAACATCCAAAAAACAGGGGCCTTGAGGATTGCCCTGAGCTTGGGATGAGAAAGGGTTGGCAGCAGAGTTGCTGGTGAGGAGGGGTTTGGGTAAAGGTGTCAGGCAAGAAAAAAAGGCAATGCCCACACTCTGAACGTGAGGAGAAAAGCCTCTGACAGCAACTGGCCTGTCAAGATCTTAAAACAGACATGGAAGGAAGATCCACTGTGGATGTGAAGTCAAATGGGATAAAATGAAATGTGGTGTTACTGGCAGAGGAGTTCAGGGCTCCTGTCTCTAGTGTCAGATAAGAGAGGAGCAACTTTCCCAGCTGGACTGAGGGAAAGCATCGTGATAATGCCTCAGAAGAAATTTTTCCACAGGCTGGAAAAGTTGGGCAGGTGAGTTTTTTAGCTGGAAAACAGGCTGTGTTGAAGGAGTGTCATGGAGGGGGGGAGCTGGTTGGAGTCTGGAGGCTGCTCTTGGCTCCAGTGTGGGGCTTGGTCCTTGGGTTTAGTTGCCTTTCTCGTAAAAATACCAAAGTGCTTCTGGCTGATTAAGATGGGCGGGGTGTAATTCATGAGACCAGGTCAGGAAGGAGTGAGATATGAGCCTGCAACCACAAGGCATGAGGAGTTGCCTCCTGCCAGGTGGGAGCAGCAGACAAAGCCTGAAAGAGCTGGGAAACCGTGTGTCCTCTTTTCCTGCAGTTCAGCTGATTGACAGTGACTTGTATCTTGGCAGGAAAGCAATTGCCCTTGATCCAGTGCCCTTATCTTGAAAGAACCCTGTGGCCTGAAGCAATAAAAACCAGATTAGGTGTGTTGATTATAGGTGCAAAGGGCCTGGGGACAAAAACTTTCCCTGCAGAAAGTGGCTGCAGTGGTTGATGCAAGGACATGTGAATTATGGAAGAGCTGTGGTGATGCAGAGAAGAGTGGGGAGAATGTTTTAGGTGTTGTCATCTTAGATAATGTCATCTCTGGTTGCATTTGCTGGAGATCTGAGCTGGAACTAATGTAGAGGAGAGACCTTGCTTTCCTTCTGCTTCCCTCAGCAAAGCCTGGCTTGGGGGATTAGAAACCTCTGGCTTGTTTTATCCTATAACTAACAAAAACCAGAGAGAGAATAAACACCAGGGTGAGGAAGTTGTTTGAGTTAAAGGACAAGGCTGAAACAGGACCCAAGCCAGAAATGATCTACAGCTGCCTTGGCAGTCCCCTTGATCTTGCCTCTTCTCTTCCAGACATCACTGGTTGGGGTGGGTTTGGGTTTTTTTTTCTCCCATGGCTCCTGGCCAGGAGTACTGAAGGTTTCAAGTACATTATGGACTGTTAAACATGGCATATGATGCAGGAATAAAAAGCTGAAGTAAGGAGGAAAGTTTTCTGCTCCAAGACATGATGAAGTGCCTTTTTTTTTATCCCTTGTGGCCTTTTGTTGTGATTTTGTTTAGAAAAGCTTTCTGTTCTCTTTGATTCATTCCAGTTGTGTGCTGGGGGAACTGGGTCTAGGTATGAAATAATCAACTCCTGGCAGAGAGAGCAAGAGGCAGATTGGTGGGGAGAGGAGGACTGAGTTTCTGTGGAATTCTGCCAGTGTGATGGAAAAGAGGAAAAAATGAGGTTGGGTGACTGAGCAACCAGCTGTGGCTCCAAGTAGTTTTTTCCAAGGCTGCTTCAAAGTAAAGGTTTTCTCCCATGTCTCCAAGGCTTTTTTCCTTTCACTTCATTTATTTATCCCAAATCAAACCCTTCAACACTGTGGTTAAAATGCTGAGCTGCTTTATATTCACAAATGTGATGCCAGTGCTTTTTCTTCCTGCTCATGTTTAAAAATGCCTTTGGGGGTTTTTGTTAATTTGTTTTTCCTCTGCCATCATGAGGAGTCTAAACTTACAAATAATACAGATTTTTAGTTTTTGTTCTTAATCCTGGTGGTTCCAAGGCTGAGGACTGGCCACTGAAGGGGTTGGGAGTTGTGTTGCTGCACACCTGGAAAATCCTTCGGAGGGCTGAGGGTGCACAGCTCATGCTGGTTCTGTCTCATTTGCAGGTGATGGAGTATGAGAACAGGATCAGAGCCTACTCCACCCCTGACAAGATCTTCAGATACTTCGCCACCTTGAAAGTCATCAACGAGCACGGGGAGTCAGAGGTGTTCATGACACCCCAGGACTTTGTGAGATCCATAACACCCAATGAGAAACAGCCAGAGAGTGAGTGGAGGGGGGATCAGGGGGAACTGGCCCTCCTGAAGCTCTTTTCCATCTCTTAGCCCAGAATTAGGCTGATCTCTTCCTAATGTTGCCTGAAATGCTGTTGCAGCATAGTTGGTGTGAGCCCTCAAGGAGCACGTGGGATGCCTTTAAACAGGAAAAGATTACCTTGAGCAAAAACATCTCAAGAGCTGATCATGAACCTGCACAAGGAGGTTGCTTTGGCAAAGAAAACCTTGGCAATAAAGGTTGTCCTGAAGGATTTTGGAGGTCTTTTCCAACCCAGATGATTTTAAAGAGGTCCAGGCAGCCCCTGATGTGATGCTGCTGGCCAGGGTAGGGCTCATCTCTGCTCTCTTCAAATTCCCTGTGGGATGCAGGGAAGCAAATCAGCTGTGGGACCTCTGGGAATTTGGCAGGCAACAAGTGGGAGAGCACAGGCTTTTTCCTAGTCTGGAAAACTGTGTCCTGAATATTTGGTGTTGGTGGGATGGCAGGAAGATTTTGTCTGTATTCTGTTTTAGAGGGAATTCATTTTGGGGACAAAACATGGGAGCTCGTGTTGCTTGGTCTCTCCTGTTGCATCTCTAAGAATGAAACAGGCTTTTGTCAAATTACAACTCCTCTCTCTTCAGGCATTAATGAAGAACTTTAGGCCCCAAATGTTAACTTGCTGAGTGTGGGGTTTATGTACAAACTGTGTAACTGTTTTGATAATCTTACATGACAGCTGCTAAATAAATGCCATGTACACTTGGGCTTAGAAAATAACAACGTGAAGTGTGTGCAGGAGGGAAGAAAAAATAGTCCTGGCATTTGTATTACAAGCATGTAGGTGAATTGGTATTTAGGTTTTCATCAAGCCCTGGATATGGCTGTAGTTTCCATGTGAATTAATGGCTGTAGGTTATAATCTTGTCTGTCCAAAGCTCCTTGAACTGATCCTTGGAAAAGCAGTGGCACCTGTCAGGAGGCTTAGAAATAGAAAGACATCCTGTGTTTCATTTCAGCACATCTGCTTCTTTTTTTTGCTTCTTCCCTGCAGTAAATGGGCTTGGTGCATTGTAAGGTGTGTGCAGCAAATGGGTGGAAGAGTGCTCTGCAAACATCTGCTGTGGAGACTGGTGACTAATGGGAAATAATTTGTCAGAGTAACCACTCACTTCCCATTGTATTCCCATTGTCATCCTGGATATTTAGGTGGCCTCAGCTAGAGAGAACCTTGTCTGGAAAATCTGTCTTCAGGACCTGCTTCTAGACAGAGCCACTGCTGAGATGGTTGTTCCTGTACATTGTGATACTCACAGCAAATGGGGTTCTTCTTGTACATAATGAACAGTAGAAGAGTAAAACACTTATTGCTGCCATAAAGTCAAACCAGCCATAACCTTGTTCCCAAATGTTTTTAAAGCCGGTAGTAAAAAAAAATAAAATAAAAGGGAGAGAGGTGTGATTTTCAAAGCAGAAACTGAAAACAAAGAGTGCTACCTGCTGGCCAGATGAGTTCCCTGCTTCACATCTCTTTGGTGCTTTTGATTCAGAGGACAATCTGGGTTAGAGATTAGCTGGGAAATGCCAGGGCTGCTTTCTCCCTGAGTCATGCCTTGGGTGTGCCCTCCACTGGGGCTGGGGCAGGGGATGCTCCGTGTGCTCAGGCTGCCACTCATCATTTCAGGGAGTAGCTGCTTGTTAATGCCTCTGCTGTTTTATGGAGAGAAAATACTGTGGGATGTAAGTGATCTGGAGTAATGAGGTAGCTGAGTCCCCGCTGTATTTATTTTTAAACTGTATTTGTGTGCCCGATTCATTTTTATGGATTGCGTTGAGGGAAGTTTGATTTATTGTCTATAAAGTGTCAGTTTAATTCGAGCCTGTGTTTTGCTGGCTTGGGCAGAAATGAATGCCAGTTGCCGAGCTCCTGCAGATTGCTTTCTCTGCTTCACTTAAACTTCCTGCCACAGCCTTCCCAAGCTGTGCTTAAGGAATGGCACGTTCTCGCTGTGCTTGGAATGGGCTGTCAGGAGAAGCCAAAGAATGGCATTCAACTTGAAAGCTGCTTTAAAAAAATCATTTCTTTATGTGCTGTCTGCAGAGTCCAAGTGCCAACAGGAGCGTGGGTGGTGATTCCTGCTCCCTGCAGTCCTGTATTATTTTTCCCCTCCCACGCTCACACCTGAGAGAGAACTTTGCTCTGAGGCTGGATGGGCAGGGATGGTGGCTTTGTGCCCCAGTCCCAAACCAGCTGAAAAATGCTCTGTCTCTTCCCCAAGTTTATCTAGGTCCATTCTGCACTCATCATTCTCCTGTGGAAACTGAGCATTTCAGAGCATCCTGGACTAAGAAGGAACTCTGTCAGGCTCAGTTTTCTTCTGCTTTTTGCAAGAAGGATTGAAAGAAGTGAGAATTGTATCATATCTCCTCCCAGCACAGTGTAACAAAGGCAGGTAATACCCAAACCAGTCAGTTCTTCCAGCCCAGTGTTACCTCCCACTGGTATAACCTCTCTGGTTATCCCAAACTCCTGCTGGATGAAAGACACCTTTCATGATTTACTGTGAAATGAGCAGCAGCTCAAATATCTGGACTCCTGGAAGATTTTTTGGTTGGTTTGTTTTTTGGGTTTTTTTGCTGTCTACCAGAAACCCAAATGTGCTGCTGAAGCTCAGCCAGAAGCAGCATCTGTGCCCCTGCAGCCTCTGTGGTGTTGGGAGAGGGGAGGGTGAAGGACAGAGCCAATGTCTGATGCCCTGATCAGTCTGTACATCCTGGTTCCCTGGCTTCAAATGGCTTTGAAATGTTTTCCATGCCTGCACTCCATGTTTTCCATGCCTGGACTCCATAAGCAGCTGGAGCACAAAGCTGCCTCCTGGCTTGGTGCAATGCCTGAGTGATTATTTGTTATTTTGGGTTTGTGAAATATGGATCTGATCTTCTGCAGAAGCAGCAGCCGTGACAAACACTCAGCTGCTGTGGTGGGAAGGACTCCCTGGGCTTGAACAGATCCCTGAAGTTCCACTGAGTGTTCAGCTGGGATATTTAAGATCTAGAAGGAAACTGGAGATGCTGAACTTGCCTTCTGGTCTGTTGACTGGGACTGACTTTTGCCTTGGAGGGAGACTGACCTGGCTGTTGGAGGAGGGAGAGATGGATGAGGGCAAGGTCCCTTGGTCATTTGTTCCTTGAACAAAACAGTCCTGGACTTAAACACAAACCTGAGGCCGCTGTCCCCTGAGAAATCTCAGGCAGCTCATTTATTTGCAGATTACATTTTAAATTCAGGGGGAAATGCTCCTACGAAAATCAGAAGCTGGGTTACAGCTCTGGAGGGGAAAACTTGCTCCAGCCTTTTCTCCTGCCTTCATGTGGCCCATCACCAGCACAGTTACCAGGCTCTTCAGTCTGTAATTAGCCCTTTTGTTCATCTGCTGGCAATGAAAAGGGCCCATGTCATATATTAAGCAGTGGGAAAGAAGCAGATCCGAAGTGGATGTTACCCAAACAGTGTGAAAAATCTGACAGGGATATCAAGACTGGAAGGAACTGAGAAGGTTTTTCCATCAGTGGCATCCCAGAGGAAATCATGACTGTTTCTAACTGATCTCTACTGTGTTCTTGGCATAATATAATCCTTCTTCTCCTGGAAGACTGGTTTTTAAATGTTTTTTTTTTTTAAACTGCAATCTATAACCTGCAGCCCATGGATTTTTTTTTACCCAAGATAACAAGAAGAGTTTATTAATTGTCTAGATACTTATCCAATGTGGTAATTAGCTGGTTTTGAGTGAATCCATGGAAAGCATGTTCTTGTTAATCAATAGAAATATAATAAGCATTTGATTTTAGATCTGGCAAGAACTGAACAAGAATAACAACAAGTTATCCTGGGTTTTTTCCCTTTACATAATTCTTTCCTTCTCCATGAAAACATCCTCCCCAGACCAAAATGAGGGAAGTAAATGCTGCTGCTGAAAACCCCATTTTCCCCTTTGTGGCAGGCAGTGAGTGTAAGTCACTTTGCTTTATTTTGAAGCATTTTTATTTTTAGAGTGCTGTGAAAGTTCTGTCACATGAATACAAGTGGCAGCCTGTATCCCTGGCCTTGGTAAAGGGTGTCAGTCTGGTCTGAAATAAGGCTTGTGGTGATGCTCAGGCACTCCATGGCAGGGCTGCTGCTTCTTTTGGGACCCTGGGAGTGACTTGGGGGGGATCAGAATCTGTAGGAGCAACAGAGCCACAGAACGATTTCTGGATTTCATTGCTGCCTGTCTTGAAGGAAAATTCTTTCATCCACTTCTGGGAGAATGGTATTTCAGCCCCTGCTTGCCAGTGAAAGGTGAAAAAGCTCTTTTTTTACTGGTTAAACGTGCCCATTAGCTTGTGTTCCTGCAGCTTGTCAGCAATGGCCCAGCCAGGGGCTATTTGTGTTCTGAATATGTCACTGAGAGACAATTCTGAGGTGCCTTTAATGCAGGATGTTGCCTTTTGAGTAACAGAGATGTAATAACTAGCATCCTTCCCTTGTTAGATGTGATTGTCCTCATTCATGGAGCCTCCATAAATGCTGAATTCCTACTGTAACATCATGGAAGAAAAGCCTCTTGGATTTTTTTTTTTTTAATGTAATACAAAGAAAGAACACAAACATCAGGCTACAGACCTTCTTTGTTGGATTCCTTTTGTCAGCTTTAAAGGCTTGTGGAAAAACAGGCAGCCAAGTCCATAGAAAAGAAAATAAACTGCACTGGCAAAAGGGAAAATGTACAGAGTAAAACTCTGTGCCTGGAACATAAGTGCCCTTTTTCAGGTCTTGAATTGGCTGATTCTCTCAGGAGCCATGTAAGGGGTATTTTATAGAGGGATTTAAGAGTGCAGCTTAATTAAGCAGCAGAGCAGGCCCTGGCACAGGGTGCCCAGAGAAGCTGTGGCTGCCCCATCCCTGGGGGTGTCCAAGGCCAGGTTGGAGCCACCTGGGACAGTGGGAGGTGTCTCTGCCCAGGGCAGGGAGTAGAACAAGATGGTCTTTAAGGTCCCTTCCAACCCAAACCCTTCTGTGATTCTATGATTATTTATTCAATATTACATAAATATTTATTATAACTATTTAGAAATATATACTATGTTTAGCTGTCTAAAGTAACACTTACTAACTCATCTTCTCTTGCAGTCCATCTCCACCAGCATCCCTTCACTTTGGCTCTCCTTTGAAGCCCTTTCTCTCTCTCAGGAGCAGTGTCCAGTTGCAGGGGGTGCCATTAAGACATACTTTCACTTGCTATTTTTAACCCACGTCCTTCTTTTAGCTTTCTGTGAGTACATGCAGAATGTCAGGCTGTCAGGGATCTGTCTTACAGCACCATTTCCTGGCATGGGAAGAGGAGGTGTTGCTGAGAAATGACTTTATTATGACACATGGACCTAAGGCACCATCCACATGGGTGGGCAGGGCTGAGCTCTGACCAGACAACATCTCTGTAGCAGAATAATCACATTCATCAAATGAAACATAGCTCCAAATATGCCAATATTTACTGCATTTATACCCACAGCTTGGAGGAGGACAAAAGTCAGAAGACTGAAGTCTGAAAATGTGTATGAATATGCAATTTTCACTATTATCAGGCACATGAAACATTGAGAAGGTGCTTTCTGGCTGGAATTTTCACAAGTGCAGAAAGCCTTCTGACAATTAACTTGACCTCTGAAATGGGTGATAGAGGAGATGTAGCTGCTTTGGGTCACAAAAGGTGAGGGGGTCACCCTGGAGGGAGAAATAATTCCATTTTCTGCACTGTAACATGAACCTTCCCAGTAGACAGGAAGGGTTTCATTATCCTCTTTCAAAAGCAGGTGATGCAGCAGGCATGAGTAAGGTTTTTATTGTGCTTTTTCCATCTTTTTTCTAATTTAAATTAAAATGAGGCTGTGATAATTACCATAAGCAGTGGCAGAAAATGCACAGGATGTCGCTCCATGGAGGGGTTTTATTCTCCACAGCACCAAAAATTGGCCTGTGCTTTCCTGAGACTGCATTTTGCTTTCTTATCTTCTCAAACAGAAAACACAAGAAATAAGTATTTTTGCACTCCAAGAGCTTTTTTTAAGTGTCTTTTTTTTTTTTTTTCTTCCTTTCAGACCTGGGCCTGGACCAGTTCATAGTGAAACGCTACGATGGGAAGGTGAGCACATTCAACTATTAAGAGTGTTTTTATTCAATGGCTTTTTGAACCTGGAATCCTGCAGTCATTACCTGTGTGAGGGTGTAAATTAAATGAAGTGTTTGAAGTGTCTTCTCTTCTGAGCTCTTTGTTGTTGAGTACAATGCAGTGTTTTTGCTGTAATGACAGGAAGATTGCTTTTCTAAAGGGCTCTTATTTTAATGTTTACAGACAAAATATTACCTCTTCTGCTGGGCCAGGAAATCATAGGCTGTAATCACACTTCCTTGCTGCTTCTTTCTAACTGTGGGAGCCCTACAAGTGACACTATTTCCAGGGAAACTTGCTTGACCTTTCCCTTCCAGGCTCATCTCCGGATTCCTACAGGAAGGAGACACCCCTGTGTTTTTATCTGTAACCCAATCATGTATTTCCCCCCCATCAAACAGCCTCATTTTCTTCCCTTTCTGAGCTCCAGGTCCTTCTGCAGCAGTGTCTGTGCTGGGATGAAATGCAAAACGTTTGGTCGAAGGTTAAACAGGTTCTGATCTAGGTTTGTCTCCCTGTGAAAGTTGTTATGGGTATCAGAGACTTAATTATCCACCCTGTAAATCCCACTGGTGTGGTGAAGGCCACTCTCATCCTTGGACTGGCAGCCCAAACCCACTCCTTGGTGCAGATAACTGCAGGTTGGTTCATTTTCCATCACATCACCATGGGCACATAATGGTGCTCCAGCTTTTAGCAGTGTCCTCATCTCATCCTCTGCTTTTTCCCAGGGGATGTCAGCACTGGGTTCCCTCCTTGCTGCAGGATGCACCTGGCACAGAGTGTCAGGCATTTCCAGAAAGCCTTGAGAGTGGCCAAAAAAAAGGCATTTAAAGCTTTTTATTACCAGAGTGTGGGCTGAGCACGTGAAATTGCCTGTTCTGTGTGTAGTGGGGACAGATAAGGATGGGATGGGAGCAAATACCTGGGGTCCCTGTCAGCAGTGCTGCTTACCCAGGCAGCAGAGCAAGGCTTTGCTGGGAGACAGACAGCTGGGAGGGGCATTTTGGCAGTGAGTTTGGATACATAAAGCTCCAAAGCCTGTGGTGAACACTTGTTTTCTTTTCCCCCTGTCACAAATGCAATGTCTGCTCTTTGTGATTAAAAAAACCCAACAACCCAAGTGAAGAAAGGATGTATATCCCTTAAAAAATTACCCACTGTTCCTGCCTCTGATTTATGACAGGTCTGTTTTGCTTGTGCTCACTTTCATCATTTTATCTTGTCAAGCTGTCAGCCTCATCCCTTAGGCTTTGCATAAACAGGATTTGTTTGGAGGGAAGAAGTCCTGAATCCCACACCATTTTTCCTAATCATTCCTCTGTTCCTGAGCCCTCCACAGCCAATTCCCAGCACACTGGAGGAAATACCCAAGGGCAATCCCTTTGAACTCAACTTGCTGTTCCTTTGCCCCTCAGCACTGAGAGTTCTGACCTGTGGCAGACTGAAACAGGTTTTTATATGATTTACAGGTGTTTCTGCTGCACTTGGATGTCTCCAGGCTGTGCTTTGGAAAGCCTGAAAGTGAGGCAGCAGATTTGGGGACTGCAATGGACTTTGCTTTGTTATTACCTTCTACTGGGACCTATTCTTTCCCCCTCTCTGTGCCTGTTTCCAGCCACATTTTCCTCCTGGATTATCACAGCAGCCTCTGCCTGGGGGGATTTGCCTTTGTGTGTTGGCAGAGCTGCTGAGCTCAGCCAGAAGGGTAAGAGGGCCACAGTTGTTCCCCTAAGCATCCTCAGAGATGTCACACAGAGGTGATGGGAGTTGTAATACTCAAACACAGGCCTCTGCACTGGAAATTTCCTCCTCTTTTTTTAAGGAGAAAGGAGTTTGTGAAGCTGTGCTGCTGAAAAGTGCTGACTATCCACAGGCAAGATGCTGGCTGAAGAGCAGGAAGGGAGATGGATTTTAGTTCCAAGCAAACATGTACACAAGTAGTAATTTAGGAGGAGATTAATTTAAGAGACTAGAACCAGCTGTGCTGTCAGCTGCATTTGAATGAAGTGCTGCAGGACAGAGTTTAAAGCATTGGTGGGAATTTGTGTGTTTGAGATTGAAATACTGCTCACAGAACCCCTTTTCTTTACATAAAACTACCATCCAAACAACTCATTGCCCACTGTGAGCTGATCAGGACTGGTTTTACCAAAGGATTGTAGGGAGGGATGTGTGTCTTTATTGTGATTTTTGTCAGGTTTCTGAGCCAGCTTGATGTGCACATGAGGGGATGCAGTGGAGAGAGGAAAACACCTGGTTTTTTTCCCCCTCTTTCCACTCCTCCCTCTTTGTAGTGATAATTTATAGAGCTGCTGGAAAGAGGGAGGGTAAACTGCCTTATTAATGGCAAAACGTTCCTGTAATGTGAGCCTTAAATGTTTTCTCTTCACTCATGCAAGACAAAGAACCCCTGGAGACACTGATGCAGCCTTTGGTGAGATGTGTGTGCCAACACACTGCTGCTCTCCTTTGACCTGCTGCTGGGCTGAGTGTGGAGGGAGGCAACTTCTGGGCATGTTTTTGTGCCGGTTTCTCCACGAGGGAAACAAGCTCTGGAAAGAAGAGGGAAAGAGGCATTGGTTGCTGTTCATTCAGAGTAGAAAATGGATATTAATCAGCCTGTGAACACTTCATATTGAGCCTGAGCAAAAGGGTGGTGTGAGAATAGACACAATCTCGGGGTGCTGTGATGTGAAGGTGCCCAGACCATCATTGTTTGTCTGCTCTGTTTCCCCTGTGTCTCCTTCCTCCTCTTGCATTCTGGTGGTGGGAAAGCAAATGCTTTTATAACCCATCTGCAGGAGAAATGTCTCATGTTTTAGTGATGAATAAACTCTCACTAAGTAGAATGTATTTCTTAGCACATACAACCTGGCATAAGCTTCATTAATCTTAGATAAGCTGTAATACAGATTTTGTTTAAAATTTTTTTCATGCCTTCTCTGTTTATTGGTGGGAGGTAGTTTTTGGCTTATGCCTTAACGCTTGACAAGCTTGATCTCCCAAAAAAACAACCACAATGCTGTTAATGTTTTTCCTCTGAATTGTGAGCTGCATATCAGAGCCAAATCACATCCTGGTGAGGCAGCACAGGGGAGCTCCCATGTGTCCCACCATGAGCCTCCAGCAGTGCTTCCTGCTGGAAAGGTGAGGGTGACCTCTGTCCTTTTTAAGAAACAACCCCCCCACCCTGGCTGGCTTGTGGGTTTAATTAGCAGCTACTTGTCTTTACTCTTTTTTTTCTCCTTTGGGGAAAATTCCTTGCTGCTGCTCGATAAGAGCAAGAGCCCTGGAGCTACCAGCAAACAGCTTCCACTCCTGCAGTAAGTAATTAGAGAGGCTTTCAGTGCCCTCTAATTAAATTTATTACTTAAGTATTTCCTGCCAGCGTTTATATTTGTGTCTCTAGATGTTTGGGGATGCCATGGAGCAACAGCAAGGTGAAGGACAAGGAAAATACTTCTGGTGCTTTCTCCAGTAAAACATCTGGAATTCTTTTCCCCTGTATAATGCAAGGTTATGTCATGGAGCAGTAAATGGGTAACTTCAGCTGCCCTGACCTGAAGGTGTGTGTCCATGAAGGAACAGTTGCTGGGAGTCAGCTCAGGAGGTGATTTAAAGAGCAGGAGCACAGGCACCTGAAAAAAGGCACTCAACTCAGGGAGGATCCCTGTGGAAAGGGCTGGAGGTGGATGGACCATCCTTTCCCGGTGGATTGAAGGACAAGCTCAGGAGTCAAACACTGGATCAGAGCTCTGAGCTCCTGTGCTGTTTAAGAACCTCTGAAACCTTCATTCCAAAGGATGCAACTTTNCCCTCTCCCCTTCCACCAGGATTTCTGGCAGGTACAAAGCAGACACAGCATGTGCTTTGATTAGTTTGTGCTTCAGACCTCATAATATGCACTTTTCCATGTAAAAGGGACAGTGTATGCTCACCCCTTCTCCCTGCTCCTTCAACAAATACTCCTGAGTCCTCTCCTTGATCCTCAGCCTTAAGGATTTATTTCAGAGCACCTGAATTTGGCTTGTGGAGANGAGAGTATCACAGTTCAGTAAATAACAGTGTAAAGTGCATGTGGACTGGGTTCACTGAGCTCATTAAGTGAGAAGGACACTCAGGTTGTTCTTTAACTTAAATCCAACTGTGTGTGAGGTCCTGCCAGTGTGTGCTGTGACAGGGTTTGAAATAAATGTGTCCCCAGTGCACTCGGAGCTGTTGAGTCTGGGCCTGCTTGGAGATACCCTGAGGTGCTGGGGGCTGTCCCAGCCCATAACCCATGTAAAATGTCACTGTCCAATTTCACATTTCCTGCCCTGAAGTTCCTTCACCTTCTGATCTCAGTGCAGGCAGCATCTGCATAACAACCAGAGGCATTTTCTCACATGGGTAATAACCTCACACTTGTCTGTAGGAACATTCCTCTGCCATCCCCAGAAGTGTCATAAGGAACTGACAGGAGAACACTCTGCAAGCAGAGAAGCAGTTTATTGCAGATAACCCTCAGAGCTGAGCTGGGGGGACTTTTCTCTGCTTGGCTTTCTCTGCTGACACCACTGTCCATGTGGGTGGTTTTTTTTTTGCTTGTTGGGTTTCTCCTCCCAGCCAAACTTGGCCCTCCCACCTGTTTTGGTGAGTTCCTCTGTTTCCCTCTTTGCTGGGACCTGTGTGGACACTGAACTGTGCAAATTCTTCTCTTGGCTTGTTTTTAATAAACCCAGATTTCATCAAAGAAAATCCTTAATTGTTTCTAACACAGGTAAATGCACAATGTACAAACATCCCTGTGGGCACCTGGGTGGCTTTAGGTACAGAACACACTTCATCCTCTCCTTCCTCCTCTCCCTCCCCTCTTTTGTGGTGTATTTTGCCTTTAACAAAGCTCCACTTGCTGTTACCTATTTCTACCCCTAATTCTCTTGCTCATTTCCACAGGGCTCCTACTAAAATGCTCTGGTTGCTTTTTGTCCTCTTTTATTCTGGTTTTTAGGTGCCTGGTGGGTGTTGCTTGACTGTCTCTGATACTTTGTCTTTATTCTAACTCTGGTTTGTGGTTTTTCTGGTGTAACCAAGCATTCCCTCGTTTTCTTCCCTTTTAAAGCATGAAAAACCTTATTTGCTTTTTGTTGTTGTTTTGGTGGGTTGTGTTGTGGGGTTTTTTTTGTTGTTGTTTGGTTTAATTTTGTGTGTGTGTGTGTATGTGTTTTTAAACCTGCTGACATTTTAAATCTAGAAAGAAGAAAAAAAGCAACAAAACAAATAAGGAAAATAATTTTACTCGTCTTCCATTCTTTTTTCCTTTTTGTATCCCTACTCTCGGCTGCAGTCCCTTGAAGAAAGAGTCAGATAGCTCTGGCATTATCATTCTAGGCATTAGAAAAAAATTCTTCACAGAAAAAGTGGTTGGCCATTGGAATGGGCAGCCCAGGGAGGTGATAGAGTCACTGTCACTGGAAATGTTTAAAAAAAGACTGGATGTGGCACTTAGTGCCATAGTTTAGTTAATGAGGTGATGTTAGGTCACAGGTTGGACTTGATAATCTCAAAGTTCTTCTCCAGTTAATTCTGTGATTCTCTTGTCAAAAGTGGAGACTTTTGACTAACTGGACAAAACTGGGAAACAAGTTTCCAGCCTGCATTTCCTTCCTCCAGAAGGAGAAGAGTGTAACCCTTGGGGGGTTTCCTTGTCTTCAGGGAAAGAGGTGGGAAGAGCAGTTAGTGCTAATGGACCATACACGTAGAAATAGAGAGGGATATGAGCATCTGTCTGATAAGTAACTGTGACAGTATAGAATTCAAAGGAAATAAATATCCCTTTTA
>VYZS01010067.1:8651-20918 GCA_013400695.1 Neodrepanis coruscans | reverse complement strand
AATACCGTGGAGTCTCTCAGCCGGGCTCTGAGAGAGACAGACACAAGCACTATTCGCCAGAGTGTCCTTGCCCCAAACGAGGGCCCTGGAAGAAATTTATTTATTTGATTTGTCTGTTTTGTACTTTGTTTGTCGGGTTTTGGTGTTTGCGCAAAATAAACTGTGATTGTTTGTGTGTTCTCTTCATTTTTGGGGTGTGTTTGTGACTTCTCTCAGAGTCTCTGCTCCAAAAATCACTGAATTTGTGGTAAAACCACCACATGTAGGAAGGGCCAGGTGAAGTCTCAGAGGCTGCATTCCCAATCACTGCCTGTTATCTCTTTCTCTGGGGTTGAACCATAGGACTGGCAGTTGAAAGACTGGCATGCCACAGGCTTTTGTTTCTGGAACAGAATTTCCCCAAGTGGCTGAAAACAGGCTCAGTCTATTCTGTGGAGGATGTCTTCAGAGCCTACCCGAACATTTATTATAAACAAAAGCCAAAGAATATTAAATTTTGTCTCTAACAAAATGCTGTTCTGGCTATTCAGATAAAACAGGTTTGGCTTGGGATTTTTTAGATGCAGATCTTCCTTTGCTGTAGGAATTCTCATGTATTAAGGAAAGATCAATACCACAGCTAATGGCCTAAGGTATCAGAAAACCTCACTGGAGGAAATGAGAATGTTGTCTGGAAACCAGATGATGATAATCCTCAGGATAAATGGATTTAGAGATTTCCGAAGCCGTTTTAGTAAACAGAGGGCAGACTTAGGCAGTTGTTTCAACAAGTTCCTTTACAAAAGAGAAAGAGATTGCCATTTTCCTGTTTGATTTTAGTCTTGACATTGATGAGTCTCAGTGAATACTTATTAACCTCTTAGATGCAGAACTGACCTTTTAATAAAGCACCCTGTTCTTCTTTACAGAGAGACTTAACACCAGACATTTTCTCTTGCTAACATTGTCCTTGCACATGCTGTTGACAAAAGTTGGCAGAGAGCCATTGGTTTCCTTGGAGTCAAGCAGAGACAAGTGGAAACCTTGCAAAGGATTCAAGGCATAGGTCAGACAAGTACCAGAAAGCAGAGATCCCTTGGTTCTGCTCTTGGGATCATGGCTGTGAACTAGAAGGCATCCAGAGCAGTGTCCATTGTGGCCAATAAGAACAAACAGCCCTGATGTCTAAGGTCAAAAGTCCATTTAGCCTGGCTGGCCCCTATTCATCTTCTCCCTTACCACCCCTGCAAACACCTCTTTCTAAGACAGTGGTTGATAGTTGGGTCATCATTTCCCCTGTGGAAGCTATTTCATGATTTTGTTCATATGTTTATATTTTTAACTTGCACTACTTCCTCTGTGAGGACAACAAAAGCAAATACATCATCCAGTCCTGGGGCTTTTTTGTACTTCTGCAGCTGCTTAGAAACACATTTTGTATTGCTCCTTGCTCTTCCACATATTTTTGTTCCAGGGGGCTGAGCATATATGTTTCATTTTGTCCCTCTTTGAATAGAAGCATATAATCTGTTTTAGAGGTTTTTAATGGATTTGGGTGCATCAGCTAAACTCCCTAAATTGTGTGCAGAACTAGACCCAAAAAAGATGAAACACAGAAGTTTAAACCACCATAAGTGTCAAAGCAGTTTACCTTACAGCCAGAGCAGGGTGACTTAACAGTAACCCACTGAGCCATTGCAATACAAACACATTTGAGTGGCTCCATTTAAAAATGGAAGGTCTGGTTTTGCTTGGAATTGACTTATCCCTCACTGTGGTGAGCCTTTGACTCATTTCAGTTTCAGATATACAGAAATTCCCACCAGGATTCTACCTCTGAACTGAACAAATTATGGTTCAACCAGCCTCATGGTGTGAATTCATCACAGCCACCAACTTTCATCAGGTCTCCCCAGACATGCCCAAGAGCAAGCTGCAGATATGAAATTTATCTGTGGAAGTGCACCCTCTCCTGTGTCCACCATTCTTTCTTCTCCTAACATATGGCAAAAACATTGAAATCCAGGAAAGACACAGTTAGGAACAAGTCTACAGCTAGACCTTCAGTAGTATCAGCAAATACATGTATCATAGGATTGCAGAAAAAGTCCATTTGAAATGAACTTCTGAGAGTTTCTTAAGAAAGTCCAAGAGGATCAGGTTGCTCCAGGCCTTGCTCAGTCAAGTTCTGAATATCTTAAAAAATGGAGATCCCACTATATTTTGGGGACCCTATTTTTCCAAAATGACTTTCCCCCCCTTAAATTGAGACAGAATTTTCTGCGTTGCAAGTAGAATTTGTTTTCTTTTTCTTCTATTGCTGTGCATCTTTGAGTCTGACTTTGTCTTCTCTACACAGCCTCCCATTACATAGTTAGGTAACTCTTCCCTTCCCCCATTTTCTCAACCCATTTCTTTCAGCCTACCCTGCCATACCCTATGCCCCAGCCACTGACTCACAGGCTCCTCTGCCACACTCACCCGAGTACATCAATGCCTTTTTTTGCCTATGCCAATGCCCATGCTGGACTCCCAGTGCTGTCTTACAAGTGCCAAATAAAAGAGAAAAACTCTTTCCCTTGACCTACTGGCTATATTCTTGCTCTCTGTGCAGCTGGCTCTTGCTTTAAGGACACGTTGCAGAATCACATTCAACTCCTCATCCACCGGATCTGCAGTCATTTTCTGCATGTCCTGTATGAACAGTTCTGGAAGTAACAGCATCTTCCTGACAACCTCACCCTCATCCTGTAATTCCCTGAATCTCAGGCCAGAAGCATTCTAGGCTGTGCCCAGCTGCTGCCTACCCACGTGTGGAGGACCAGACCTAAGCATGTTGTCTCAAACATTCTGAGGGATATGACAGGAAAGGTGTGATTGAAGAGAGAGCTCCACAGAGGTGGGACAGTGCTGTGCTGAGCCAACTTTCTGCTCCATCTGGAGACTCTCTCAGTCCCCCTACCCTCAACTCACTCTGCAGAAGGGTTCAAAGGGCAGGCTGTGCATGTGCAAACAAAACAGCGTGGAAGAATTTTGCTTGCACAAGGTTAACTTCAAAAGGAAGTGGGTTCAGACCCCTTGCTCTCTTTTCCTTCTCTTTGTTTTTCATTTTCTGTGTCTCACAACCCCAGCTGTGGACCATCCACGCAGCAGAAACAATGTGGACTTTAAGAACTGGTGATATTCTTTCTTCTCCCTTTTCTGTCTTTATTTCTCTACCCGCTTGTGTTTCCTGGGCAAAGCACAGCTCACGTATCCTACCCCATACTCTGTACTGAACTTTGTGGTAGGAGTGGGGAGCTTGTGGAGGTGTGTTGTGGCTTGTTAGCCAGTATCTTTGAGGAGTTTGTTGTGGAAGCTGAGAATTTATTGAAGTGCGCTGTACGAAATGAAAGGCTTGCTAGCCACCACTCTTGTGAAAAGTGTATTATAAGAATTTAAGGGCTTGTGAGCCAATACCTTTTGAGTCTTAACAGTGTGCTGATTGCCAGAGTTATGATGACTGTGCAGTAAAACATAAGAACTCCCTGAGACGTGGTCTGGTGTCTTTGCTCAACCTGATGAGAATTTGCAACAAATATCACGCCCTGTTCTCATTGGTTATGACACCACGTGTATCCAGAAAATGGCACACAAACTAGTCTCACATCAAGGATGTGCTGGATTCTCAGTGGTGTGTGCATACACCCATCCAGGCATGCAGCAGAGAAGGAGACATTCATTTACCCCATCTGCACCTCCAGAAAAGGACCCTCAGCCAGCAGGAAATGAGCATCAACAAACCTGAGCATCAAATGCGTTGGAGAAGTCTCTTAGGTTTAGCTACACCCTTCTATTGACTCTGCCCAGAGTTGTTGTGGATGCCCCATCCCTTGAAATGTTCAAGGCCAGGTTAGATGGGGCTCTGAGCAACCTGGTCTGGTGAAAGGTGTCCCCGTCCACAATAGGGAGGTTAGAACTAGATGATTCCTAAGATCTCTTCCAACCCAAACCATTCTATGAATCTGACTCGATAGACAAGGTTCAGCACTGCCGTTTTCCGCATGTACCACATCCTGATGCCCACCCACTTACTCAGACAGTAATAATCCAACCCTCTCTGTCCCACAGGGCCTCAGTTTCACCAGCCACCTTATCTCTCAAACAATTAACATGATGATGTTAAACTCAGAGCAGTTACACCTTGCCCTACTTATGTTCTCATCCATTTTCTCTGCTTGAGAGTTGCAAAAAGGACTATGTTCATGGAAGCTCTTTTTCTTTTTTCCAGATGTCTCTGTTGGCCTAATAAATGGTACTACTTCTCCACAGTAACTTTTCCTTTTTATACATTCTTAAAACTTTGTAGATGCAACAGCATTATCACTAAAATATGTTATTATGGCTATTGTAGTTCTGACTGAGCTGTAAAGTCAAGGATCTTACAGTCATTAAAAATCCCCTAGTACTCCTTACAAAGAATAGAAATGTTAGTCCAGGTTCCCTGGCCCAGTGAGCACAATCTTTACATAATATTTCACCTGAATTGTGGCTGTCTTTACTTACAGTTGTAACTGTGGGTTGTTAAACAGCTGCCATGGTTCCCCCCACTCCCCCAAGCAATTGAGCTGCAAATGAATTATAGATATAATACAAGTAGTCTTACACGTGCATTATCCAAAGCCTCTTAAATGGGTCAGAATCATATGGCTATTGTCCTGTCAGATCTTTCAAATAAAAATCCATGGACTTTGTGAGACGATCCCAGTGTATTGATTGCTATAAAGGAGACAGAGAATCTTTGACTTGAGATAAAAAGATATCAGACATCTGTGATTAACGATCAGCAAAACTTGAGTGTTGCAGAGAGAGAGCTTTAAAATGATTGCATCAACATGTCTCTCTGTCTGCATATTCATGCACCAGATGCGCATATGCAAAGTGTTTTGATGTACAGATCATACATATGTGTGTATCCATAGATAATACCTGTGTAACAAACGTGGCAGGACTAAAAAGGCCACACACACAGTGGGAGTCTGCCTGCTGGGTTCAGGGGCCAGACCAGTGCCAGCCCATGGCCTGGACATCTTGGGTTGTGTCTCATCCTGGATCCTCTCACAGGGCCTGATCTGGACACGACCTCACCCTCATAGGCTGGCATCCCAGCCTGGAGGTATTCTCATCCCTGGGGATGTTAGGGCTGGGTCTTCTTGCCCTGCTCCTGTGATGGAGATGGTGGTGACATGGGCCCTGGCTGTGAGGTCCTGGGAGAGCTCCCAAGGCACCCAGCCCCAAAGAGCAGAAAACACAAAATGGACCCTGACATTGGGCCTGTCAGATAAAGTAGAAATAGAAAATGTTTAGGAATAAGGAAGGGAATTCTAAGTTCTTATATGTAAGAAAGAAGATGGTAAGGGAGAAGAGGAGAGAGGGAACAAAGAGAGAGGAAGAAAGAGGAAATGGGGAAGAGGGAAATGAGAAAAAAGGGGAAAAGAGGGAAAGAACTACAGAATAGTGCAGTGAACATCTTCTTACAACTACGCTAAAGGGTAGACTCCTCCAAAAAAAGAAACATGGAGATGACAGTGAGAACTGAAACTTGGACTGTGTCCAGATGCTCAATTGACTTTGTCATTCTTGTCCTATTTTGACCTTTCCATTTTTCAAGGGTGATTAAACACACCAGCTTCAGATTGGATCTTGCTTGCACTAGTGATTCTCCTCCACTGACAAGGTAAAGAGCTACATAGAAGAGGTCCAAACTGGCTGCCCAAAAAGCCATGTCCATATTGGTCTTATTTTATGTGAATATAATACCACCAAGTAATTAGCAATAAAAATACTGTGCAAGAACTGTGTGTGCCATTAGGATTGAGTAATTTGGTCCTTAACCCATCTAGCAACTACTGCAAGATGCACTAAGTGACTGAAATCCATATACCTCATCATAATAAATATTTTATAGAAGACATCTCAGCCCAAATCACCTTCTATGACATTGTTTTTAAAGCCACTGGCAGGTGACAGTGATTTTGGTGACTGGTCATTGGAAAGGAAATATCCTGTTGCCATGTTAAAATGCACCCATATTGATAACAACCAATTGTTTTCATTTGATCTGTGTCAAAAGTCAACTGTGCAATAAACTGGTGATCCTGTTGCAATTTCTGTCAGCCGGAGGACAAAAGACCACTTCTCCCCCACTTTGGGTGCCTGTTCACCACTTCTCATCGGCAGGCTGACGCCTACTTGTGAGAAAACTCTCACAGTGGACATCCTGCTATATTTGTTTTGTGGAGAGGCAGAAGACTTTGCTATTTAAGGCTGTAAATCTGGCATTTTCATAAGTGCTGAAATTCACACCTTCACATTTCTTCATAGATCTCTGCTATATAAGGTGAGTAAAGGTAATGGTACTGCTGGTATTTGCAGTAGTCCTTCATCTCACTCCTTTTGGGACTGTTCCCGTGTACTTAAGTACTCTTCATCTTTGACGTCTGAAAGCAGCTCCCTATCCATTCTTGTGTGGCTGTGAGTGACAAAACATCAAAGAACTCCTAACTGTGAAATTTATTAGACAGGAGAGCAGAGTCCTCTGGGGGAAGTGCTGGAACAAAACTCCATTAGAGGAGATTTTAGAGGGGGTAAAATATTTTTGGGGGGAGGTATAGTGTCACCATCCTAAAGTGACAGGAGTTGAGAGGGTACTTAAAACTACTTTTCCCAAAAATAGCACAGGAAATGGGAAGAGCCTTCTCAAATCATCAAGTGGGTTGCTCTGCCATCATGCTTTATGACTTTTTCATTAAGTAATTGTATACTCTATCTTTAAATCACTTGGGATTCTCTCCATCCCCTCCAAGGAGGGGGATATCTGAGAGATTAAAGCATCTGTGTCATCAATTCAAGTACATCTGCAGACATGAGTAGAAGGCTATGCTTTATCCTCTTATAAGTGAGTCACAACTATCCAGAGAGGAGACTCAAAGGCAACCTGCAGCAATGCGGGCCAAGCCATCTCCAATTGTGCAAATTTAACATGCTTGATGGAACTGATCTCCTAGGTTCCAAGGAAAAAGTGAGAATGTTTTCTTCAAAATTAATATATCTATCTGTACAATTATAGCTCAGTCAAAGCCAACTCATGACCAGTAGACTATCCCAGAGTCTCACTCTCCTCATAGCTAAAACCTTTTCTTTACTTTTTAACTTAAATTTATTCATTATCAATATTCTTTTGTTCTTTGGACAAAATTTTTCTTTAGCTGAAACTGCTCTTGTTCTTCACTGGGTGCAGCCCAGTGCCCATTTATAGATTGTGGTAATGTTCCCTCAACCCTAATTGTGTTAAAATTAACAAGCCAAGCTGTCTTGGTGTAAGACAGGCACTTCCATTTCCCAGATGACTGTTAGGGAGAAAGCAATGAACAAGAAATGATTTCTCATTGTCTTTTTAAAAATAAGAATTAGTGACATTAGAGGAAATAACAAAGATCAATTTCTAAAGAAGCAAAAGCTGAAGGTTTTCCCACATCTTCAGACTTCTGCAGAAATCCCTTCTGCTGCAGACATGGTGAAAGGAAACTGCAAGCAAAATGAGTTGAAGCTATGGGAGGAAATCCAGCAGACAAAACGGTTGTTGGAAGATAGTAAAAGCAAAGATAATGCTGCTTGCTCAGGAAGCCTTTAAATTGTAATTTGCTGAAGACTGACAGTGTTTTGGGGAACTAGTGCTCATGCTTATACTATCTTACACTCTTTGTTAAGCTTTACTTGGTCACCATCAGAGACAGGCTATTGCACTGCATACACCTTTCGTCTGATCCTTTATGGCTTTTCTTATCATAACTAATAGTTTTACTGAATCTCACTCAGTGTGAGTGAATGATTCTTGCAGAAGCATAGCTAGATTGGCAGTCAGCATTACAGAGGCATTTTCAGAGGGTCTAGCACAGTGCTATTGAATCCTTCACTCTTCCCCAATGAAAATACCTTCACTGACACAATACAGGCTTACGTTTTGTCTTATGGTTTTCATGTAGTTACTATGTTTACCTCTTTCCCCTGCAGAGTCATGTCCCCATCCATTGCAGAACTCAATATTGGCCAAAAAAACAGGAGTTTGCACTTTGAACCATTGAATTTCATCCCACTGCTGCTTCACCAGTACTTATGATCATTTCAATTTCCCTATATGATATTTCAGGCTGCTTTGAACTGATCATGCCTGCCACTTCTATATAATCAGTAGACATTTGCTTGTATGACACTCTGCCAGTATCCTCATGGTACTGTGGGGTTACTGTGGGGATGGAATGTCACCATTCTTCACACCCCTGCCACCCCACTCAGACTCAACATAGAAAACAAGCAAAACTCTGTTTCACTGGAAAAATATAATTAATCAAAAGCAAAAGACTGTGATGGTAATATTCAGGTTTCCATGAAGAATATCATGGAAATAATTGCCCTGATCTGGGGAGTCCCAGCCCTTCTCCTAAAAATTAAAGCTGGTATTTGTAACCTTGACTTCCTAAGTCAGATGGAAATTCTATTTTTGTCTGGGTTTTTTTCCCCTGTATTTTTAAGCTGAAATTTTACATATTGCTAATTTTGTCTTAGCAAAGGTCAATTGTTGGAACCTCAGATTTTCATAGAACACAAAACTCATTTCACACCCGATTTTACTATTTCCTAAACAAGTTGAAGCAGGATTTTTCATAACCATGTATATAAAGATGCCTTATAAAAAGCAAAGCAACTGTGGCTTATTTTATAGCATTTGTTTTATTTTTAAAGCACCCTCTACTCACCCTTACAGCTGAATTACAATCTCCAATTTTTTAACCTATAACCCTAATAAACTTCTAACTTTACCCTTATTTTCCCTTTGTGTCCTTCAAAAATATTATTAACCACATGCCTTTGTTCAAAAGAATTAACCAGAAAATTACAAATTAAGCCTAATCTGTCAGTTTTTGTTACTTCAAAGGCCTCTGGCTGTTGTTAAGTAATATCTCTTGTCACACTTTAGATAGCCAAACAGGCTAGAAAACAACCAAAAAATACTTGTTATAGCTACAATGATAAACAAAATCTGCTCTAAAGCCACTCTAATTGACTTTGGAGTCTAACACAACCCTTGGATTGACCTCTTTCTGGGCAAACATAAAAGTCAGAGCAATTATTAAACTATCAGCTCAGGGTTAAATCTACATACGGATTTCCAGCCGAACATTAAATAACATTTTGTCTTTGAAAAATTGGGCACTACAGTCTTCAATCAGCTTCTGTCCCTCATCAACTTTAGAGCAGTGGGGAAGTAAAGGACAAGAATTGGCTGGACACACAATGTTAGACAGCTGGAATGCTGACCTATGCTTTAAAGGGCTGTTGTCCCATTAGCCAGGGTATCGGCATTAAGACTTTAAAACATATTATCACTCACAGAAGATCAAAGACTTTTCTTTTATTCCCACAGTGCTTCTTTGCAGTGTGCTTTGCCTGCCATTTAAATGTTTTCACTTTGGATTTATTGCTTATTTTATCTGGTGTGAAGACAAGGGTGTTTTTTTTTTTGGCAATACGGGTTTCTAAGCTTGTTAAAGCAGCCAGAAAATGTTGTGCTGTATGTTATCCCAGCAAACATAAAATATGTGATATTTCAGCTATGGTAGAGATGGTAGTAATGAGACCATACATTTAAAAAGATTAGTATTCATTTTAATCCTCATGCAACCCTTTGAGGAAGCTTTGCTAAGCTGAAAAGCACCATCTCCTGCTTCAGTTAGACATCTTAAATGTTTGTTCTCTTTTGAAATCAATTTAATAATGAGATGTGCTAAAGGACCAAACTGCAAGTCCCAATTTCCCATAACCATTTGTCATTACTAGCTGTTCCTTACAGATATTGGCCCTGAGATGGACATTCATGAGGAATTTGAAGTTGGGGGAACATGGTTTCTTCTTTGCTTCCTACTACAGCTCATTCATTCTGTAGCCTTGGAAGAGGCTCTGAAATACCACTTTTTACTTTCTGTATCTTAGACAGGCTCAATCAGTTCACCCAAAAATGAGAAGTTCTCCTAGCAAGAGCCTTATTAAAGACAAAGGTTACCAGCTCCCCCAAGTCAGTTCTCTTTTACATTTGTCAGCGACACTTTTTGAACCAGTGTAACATTGCTTCCATTTCTTAAGCTTTGAATTGACATCTCATTCCTGAAAATGAGTTCATTCATTCAGGCAAAATTCGCTGAAGACACAGATGAGTGGGCACATCCAGCAGCCATGGATGGCATGAAGTCTCAGTTTCTCTGTGGGACACTTGTCCATGCACAGAACTTTTTAAAGATGCCATCACTCCTCCAATACATGGTGCAACCAAGACCTGAGAAAGGGCTCTAAGAGAAACAATCCTGCTCAGCTAAATCCCATGCTTCTGCAAGTGACCTGCCTTCAAATACATAAATTGCTGCTGCTGAGGTCTATTCTGTACACAGTTTTGGCCTGAAAAGGGTTCGATCTATTGACAGTTTCCCATACTGTGTCTGAGTGTCAACTACATAGAGAGGAGGCTTGGGAGCCTTAGGATAGGAATCCCAAACTACATGAAGAAGGTCTTGGCCTCTCTGTTACAAATGCAGGAGATTTTTAACACAATTGCTACTTTTCTAAAACAAACAAACAAAAAAACCACAAATGGAAAGAATATACTTTTGAGCTTTCTTACAGAGGAGATAGAGAAAAAAACATAGTTCCTTAGAAATGCCCCACTATGTTCAATCACATTTAAGAACAAGAAGCTGCAAATGTCCTCCTCACTTACATGCAAACATATATATACAGTTCCTGTTGAACAGACTTTGTANACTTATAAAATAAATTATCTGTGGAATTGGCATCTGACAAGGAATGTATTCAAAGATTAATTGGTATTTTAATAAATATTTTAGTTGATGTACCCCCCCTTGGTGGATAGCTATCTAAAAATGCAGTCTTGGTCATTTTACATAAAGCAAAACATTTGAGGGTACATTCTGAAACCTGCATCCTGACCACTTGCCCTGTAAATACTATTGCCTAACACGTGAAACAAAAATGAGATATATGAAGTTCAACTCCTTGAAGGACTAAGCACATCCGGTGCCTTCTAACGTAAGCTACCATTTATAGCAGTCTTCTGGAAGGAGACTCATTCGCTTTGGAATCACCTTCCTCGTATTTTCGGTTCCCTGAAGGATGCTTTTCAAGGGAAATTTCATGGATTTCAATAGTAATGCCACTAAAGTTGCTATTATCTCTCTGAGCAGTAAGACAGGAAAATACAGCCACTGCAAAAATAGAAAAATAATTCCTACATGCATCTCATGCTTATTAAATCTCATCATTGCATGCTGTGATTAATCTCTTGCAGACAGTTTCTTTAATTCTCATTTAAGAATAAATATCTGTATTTCTTCACAGTAAATAAATAAGCTTTTGCACCACCTCACTTGTGACACAAATTGAAAATAAGTCATGCATTGCTAATAGTTGGTTTTGTGCCTCTACAGATCAGACATTTCAGAAATCCCATGCCAGATAGGCTGACCATTCTCACTCTGCATTTTGATTGGTGGTTAAATTTGTGTAGAGGTTAGTTTTTTATGGCTTTTGATCACTTTTTAAGAAGTAGGTCTAAAGCTGTATCTGGACAAACAGGTCTTNAAACAAACAAAAAAACCACAAATGGAAAGAATATACTTTTGAGCTTTCTTACAGAGGAGATAGAGAAAAAAACATAGTTCCTTAGAAATGCCCCACTATGTTCAATCACATTTAAGAACAAGAAGCTGCAAATGTCCTCCTCACTTACATGCAAACATATATATACAGTTCCTGTTGAACAGACTTTGTAAACATAGGCATAATAACAACCTCAAATTCAGGAGAACAACTATTTCACTCTGACAAAAAAAAAAAATGCAAATTTAGTTACGTAGTTTCACTCAAGTTTGTCCTCAATAAACGTTGTCAATACCACCCACGGTATTACTCAGGCACTATTACTTCATTATTTATTTCAGTGTCTCTTAAACAGGCATCTCCTTATTGTGCCACTAAGGAAATTAATGAATCACAATAGGAATGTTCTTGAAACAGAACTTTTAAATGAGACATTAGCTCAGAGGGTACTGGTGGACTTCTTTGGCTTAGGAATTAACCTCCTGTTTGGAAAAATCTAAAAATATATTTTTATATATTTATATAATTATATATAATATAATATATAATAATTATTATATATAATATAATATAATATATAAA
>VYZS01010063.1:22935-41684 GCA_013400695.1 Neodrepanis coruscans | reverse complement strand
GGAGGTGAGGTGTAGAATCTTTTGTTTTTTTTCTTTTCAACTGTTTTCTGTTCTTTTCCTTGTTTTGCTCCTCGGTGGGGCTGTGGGGGCCTCAGAGCACTCACAGAGTGCTGGGAAGCAGGGCTGGGCACTAAGTGTGGCAGCTGAGAGTTCATAAGATGTATACATTTACCTTATAACAAGGGCAGAAAGTGAAGGTTTGCACTTGAAATGATGAATTCGAGCGATGGAAATTGTTAACTTCTTTCCTTTGCATTTCTAGTTCAAGGCAATCAGATCAGCTTAAATTTAAAATTGTCAAGGGTTGTCGGGATTTTTAGTGTGAACAAAGAAATTAAAAATACCCTTTCATATGGGATAAAGTATTTTATTCACTATGAATGAGAATATTTTCTTTAAATGCTGTGAGTATATTATAAACAAAAATAAAATGGCTTGGCAATCCAAAATATAAGTTCCCAAATATGCAGCTGAAATAACTATTCTGGCAGAATTATTTCCATTCTTGGCCTTCCCATGCACTGAAAAATTTGACAAAACTGAATGCCTTTGCTAAGCATTTGAAGGTTACAAGTACTTCTTGTTTTTCCATAGAGAAATGTGGGCAAAGCTTTGTGTAGCTAGCCACTAGAACAATAGAACACTAGCCAGCAGTGTGTCCAGGGGTGTCCAACAGCATCCTCTCTTTTATCTGGAATAGTGTGGCCAGCAGGAGCAGGGAAGTGATAGCCCCTCTTTACTCAGCATTGGTGAGGCTGCACCTCAAGTTCTATGTCCAGTTCTGGACCTCTCAATTCAGGAAAGGAATTGAGTCCAGAGAAGAGCAATAGATCTTGCGAAGGATCTGGAGCACAAGTGTGATGAGAAGCAACTGAGGGAGCTGGGGTTGTTTAGCCTGGAGAAGAGAGGGCTCAGAGGGAACCTTATTGCTCTATGCAAGTACCTGAGATTTTAGCCAGGTGGGGGTCGATCTCTTCTCCCAGGCAACAAGAGACAGAATGAGCAGAAGAGGCCTCAGGCTGTGCCAGGGAAGTTCAAACTGGATATCAGGAAGAACTTCTTCACTGAAAGGGTGGCTGAGCATTGTAACAGCCTGCCCTGGGAAGTGGTGAAGTCACTATTCCTGAAATTCAAGAAATGACTGGACATAGTGACCATCATAGAAATGATGGTACATAGTGACATGGTGGTGTTCAGTCAAAGGTTGGACTTGATCTTGGAGGTCTTTTCCAACATTAATGATCACATGATTCTGTAAGACCAACCTAATCTGCAGATTTGCATTATGGTATCATTTAACAGAAACATATATCTTTTCTTTTGGGTCTTATACTTTTGTTACCTAAACAGAAAAGTCCTCAGTGCTGTTATCATCCCTGTGACTGACAATGTGCCAGAGAGAAAATCTGACCTCTGAGACGTGTTCCTCTTGAATAAGGGCAAGAAAATCTCATGTAATATTAGTGTCTGGAAAATGAGACCAGATGATTCAGCTACTAGAGAAGCTGTGCCTTAGAACAGCATGAATTTTATCTCTGCCTTTCATGTCAATCTTCTTTGGCTGTAACATTGTCAATCAGTAAGATCATTCTCATACTTCATTATGTTTCCATGGTGATCCTTTCCTTCAAAGTTAAAAATAATCCTGTTCTGATGTTGAAACTTGTAGAGGAAAAGACCATATATAATGGCATACCTGCAGTTATGTGCCTTCTACATGTGTACGTAGGTACCCAAAAAAGATATCCATTTGCACTTGTTCTGGTTTTTGTAGTTGAGGTAGTACAGTAGCAACTGGGCTAAGCTGCTTTCCCCAGTTTATTGCCAGTAACTCAAGTCAATGTCCATCAGTGAGTTTTTAAACCATACTATGATTTGCTACATCTCTAAAATTATACCGATAAACAATCCCAAAGCAACATGCTAACAACTTGTACATATGTACTCAATAGCAGTTTGCATGCTTAATTTTTTCTTGCTTTTACTGTTACAGATATTCAGAGAAAAAGAGAGATATTAACTGATGGATTGACTTTGTTGATGCAGGATAATATTTGTGACAATTAGATGTTTACCTGGGCAAGTGCATAGAGGAACAGTGTGTTTCATACCAATAACTTTTTGTGAAATCAAGGCAATGGGCATAACAAATCTGTAAAAACACTCATCTACACACCATGGCTTTCTTCTTAACTTGTTAATGCATCCTCTAGGTTCAAGGTCCATGGTTTCCACAACAGAGCTTTATACACGTGCTTGTTTATCAATGCTGTACCATGAGAAGTTTTAGGTAAATACAGTTTAACTTTTACTAGGATTCTAAAGCATATTTCTGTAAATGAAGAACATATTTTCACTGGTTTTCTCATTACACCTCCTGGAGTTTCCTACTGGGTGTCCAAAAATGAGCATCATGCAGTCTATAAGCCCATCTATAAGCCCATAAGTAGAATGCTTCAAGAGGCAAGTGTAGAATCCAATTCTCCAAGGCAACATTCAGCTTAATGCACCCTACAGCAGTCAATTCTCCTGGAGCTCCCCTGAGCCATTCACTGCCTGGTGATTTCTGCAAAGAGGAGTGAGGACCCTATAGGTAAGATCTTTTTTCTCTACATAGCCTTGATCAACCCACTGTATCTGTCTCCCCTTTGCACTAAATCATGCAGAAGTTGCATTAGAAAAAAAGAGCAATCTTTCATTTGATACTATTTCCTGTCTTACTGCTTTTTATTCACCTCCCATTCTTCCTTCTGGGAAACTGGTCTGAATGGCAATCTCTTTTCATTGATACTACCTTAATTAACTCTTAGCTCTGAGATCTGAGTCACTTCAAGTACTACTGACAAATAACATGATGAATACAGCTATCAAAATTTAGAAATGCCCATGCTAAGGGGCTTTGTTCCAGAAGTCCATAATTTGGCTTTATTTAGCCATTTTTTTTGTATCAGAACAGCAAAGTTGTATCTTAGCAGTAGGATTGTTTTCAGTAAACGTCAAACACCTGTGCTGGAGAGAAACTTTACACCAAGCTGCTAAATGTGCTTTTTTTTGTTTGTTTGGGATTTTGTGTGTGTGTGTGTGTGTTTTGGGTTTTTTTGTTTGGTTTTTTTTGNGTTTTTGTTTTTTTTTTGGGTTTTTTTTTTGTTTTTTTTTTTTTTTTTTTTTTTTTTTTTTTTTGGCAAGGGCGAAAACAAGAAAAGTGTAATGCAAAAAGGCCACCTGGATGGTTTAAATTTGTTCATGATGAAGCAACTAAAGTCAGGATCTTAAATCAGGATTCATGAAATGAGCTAAATAACCTATGGCACTTTCAACTTTTCCTAACATGAAGTAGCGAGCCTGACTAAGAATGAAAGGATATGGCCCTTTGGAAGCCAGTGAGGCTATTCCTGCTCCCATCTTACTCAGAGGAAAAAGGAAATGCTCTCATTTCAGCTATAGTAGGATTAGGTCCTTATCTGGTGCCTATGTTTAGTTTTCTGGATTCATAGAAAAGAGAGCACAGCAACTGTTCAATTATCCAGAATAATGTGTAGTGGGATCTGATGTTTACTTGTCAAAGATTAGAAGCAGTTCTGAAAGCACAACTGTAATTCTAATAATTCACACTAAAAATTGAAATAAAATCTTTTAATATTTTTTTTCAATACCCAAACTCTCAGTAAAAATTGTAGCATTACTGTAAAAAAAAAGTGAGAAGAGGAAAGGTTGCACTTTTCCTGAAGGGTAGCAGAAGATTCTGTAAGAAAATCTGTGTGTTACTCTTTTCTGATCTGAGACAGTAGCTCTATGCTCTCTTCTTATTAGGTGCATTTGACAGAGATTCACACACACAAATGTCTGTAGAAGAAAGAGTTCAGCTGTTGTACAAAGTAACCGACATGTTGCTAGCACTCATCTCTTCAGGCTGACACTGCCTAATGGCATTTTATTTTCAAGTGATTACATTACCGTGAAAGAGCAACACTTCTTTTTCCTGATGGCACACAAGTGGAAGAAACAGAACAAAATTATTCTAAACAAAACCAATTAAATGAGAAGCCTTGGCTGAACAAAAAAAGGGTCAGAAGCAAAGCATGTGAGCTCCTACGCACCCTTTACAACTTCAGAGGGAAGAGCTATGCTGTAGTGGTTGTTGCTGTCTATTTGCTCTTAGTCAAAGTCTGCTTTGTTCTGGGCTGAGGAAACGTAAAGGAAATACAAGTCACTTTCACAAAGAATTTACAATCTGAAAGGACAAAATAAACAGAGAAAATCAACAGTCTGGGTTATCATTGCCAGTTCCTGAAGGTGCAACACTGACCTCATCTGTTGTGTAATCAAAAGACTGCTGGGTGCTGCCATGGCAGTGATCAGGAGTGAGATCTGAATTAGCACCAAGCACATGATCTCACAGCAATACAGACTTATTAAGCCATGTAATGTTGTTAGTGTAAAGCAGGACACTACAGTCTTCTTTTCTGTACAGTGAGAAAAGGGTTAATAGACACGAGTGAATTTCAATATTAGGCTGATATATTCACCTTCATTCTCTCCATTCAAAAGAATGGAGAAGAGTGCATTAATAACTCCACAAGATAATTTTGACTATCTTTTTCTTCTCAACTTCCCAGATGACTATCCCAGCAGAGCTCTTTGTAGGGCTCTTTTTCTGAAACTGGCCTCACAGATGCTTCTCCTTCTTTTTTACTTCTTGCAACCCTCAGCCTTGATGCAGTATTACATCTTTATTGAAAGTCAGTTTTACTATTCTAATTCCTCATTCTTTTCCAGCATCCAAAAGGTGAATGCATCCAAAATGAATTGAAATTTCTTTCCCAGTTGGATCTTACAACAGTAATAAATGAGTTACCATCTGCATTTCTAATTAAAAATCCAATTGGTGTCATGTAATGAGGTTTCTATATGCAATTGACAACTGCTGGTGGTCTCTTTATAGAACCAGCACTACAATTACGAAACAAATAGATTCTATCATATGCAATGGAGGGCTTTTTCAAAATTTTTTTGTCCTCAGCTGGATGGAATCACAACAGGGAGCTAGGCACTTTTAGATACTGTCATCTACTGAAATGACAAATTCAGGTTAGTACTTGGGTTTCCACATATCAGGGGAGAATAAAATGTCTAATTGAGTCTTCAGAATCATGCCTAACTTCTGGAGTTTTATATTGTTATGGGGTGAAATAGGGTCTGTCTTTTAAAACATACTGTTTTTCCTTTTCCCTTTTTTTCATGTGGGACAGGGGGTTATCTCTCAAGGGGTCTCTTTGGAGAAGGGGAAAAGGAGAGGGAGGGGGTGTTGTTTTTTTGGGGTTTTTAGTGGGGGGAGAGGGGGAGAGGGGCTGCTTTTGAACCTTGTTCTGTCGTTTATAAGAAGGAGCAGACAGATTCCGGTGCCTTGAGGGTGCAGACTTGGCTGGGGGGAAAACACGAGCCAGTCCTCTGGACCCTCACTCGGACCCTTGCATCTCCGTGAATGTGCAGGACGGCAATAGAGCTGCACCGCCCAGTCTCTGGTCCCCCGTGGTGGTGGCTTCCATCCACAGTGCAGCCCCATCCCACGGCCATTGCGTGGTGGTGGCGGCAACTTGTGGTGCCACAGGCAACAGCAGTGGCATGGGGTGCACGTGGGGAGCGCTCCATCCTGGTGCATGCGGGGTGGCAAGGCGAGCTCCGAGCTGGTTTCCAGGGACATCTGCAGACTCTACTGCTCAGGAAGTTGACGGCTGTGCCCAGCTGTGCCCGGCTGTTCCGCCAGCCCCTGTGTGCATGCACTCCCGTCACATGGCACTTGGGAGTGGTGGCTGCCTGCGGCTGCTGGTGCTGGGCTGAGCGGCAGCAGGTGCAGCCAGCTGTCCCTGCCTGGCCGCAAAAAGCACAGCTCAGCCAGCAGTGCTGCGGTTCCATGAGGCGCTGATAGCAAGTGCGACTGCCAGCATTGCGTGCGCGCTGGCAGCGAGTGCGTGATGGCGGCAGCCCTTGCAGCAAGTGGGGCCGCCCCCACGGTGGCCGCACTGGCACCTGGGGCAAGGCCAGCCCCGGGCTGGTGCTGCTGCACAGAATGGACCCAGAATGATGGATCATGGTGCCAGGAGTGGCCCCGGGGCCCTCAAGGCACCCCGCGGCACTGATGAATGCAGTGGTGGCGACTCCCTCACACGGCAGGCCACAGCCACGAGGCATTTAGGCAGGAAAGCTGCCATATTGCCTTGTGGTGAAGTCTTGGGGAGAGGGAGGTGTCGAGTGCCATTAGCCAACCAGGAGGCGCTGGACAGGTGCCTGTGCTGGACAGGTGCCCCAAGATCATGCAAGAACAGGCACCCTATATAAACTGCAAGCCTGGAAATTCTCTGTCTCTTCAGGCTCGGGTCTCATTGAAGCTGCATCTGAGCTCATCTCCTCTTCTCTCTTGGCCCTTTCCCGCGGCTTGGGCAGCAGCGCAGCTGAATCAGCAGCGGAGGCATCTCAGGGCTAAGGGCCATGCCGCTTACCAGCTGTGGTATCTCTCCCCTTGGGGCCTCCAGGGTTTCTTTTCCCTTTTCTATTTTGCAGGAACCCCAGAGTGGGATCCAGCACCATTCCACAGGCCAGCCTCCCTTCCTCCCTTGCTCCACTAGCCTAGCAGCCAGCCTGGAGGAGCACAGTTTGTCCATTTTGTGTCTTTATTGTCGGTTTTTGTTGTTTGTAAAATAAATTCTGTTGGTTGTTGTTACTCCGTTGCAATCTCTCGTCATTTTATAATGCCCCCTAGTGTCCAAACCAGGACATATATTTACTGCAGAATTTAAGTCCCTATGTTTATGTTTTGAACATAAGCACAGCCTTAAGAGTAAATAGTGGAGACACTTAATTTTTTTAGAAGTAGAAAAGATAAAAGTGGTGGAACTTTCTGAGGGGAAAAAGTTTAACCTGTTTTCTGATAATCAGTAAAATTTTAAGAGCCACAAATTAGTTTTGAAGCTATTCATGGATCACTTGTAGATCAAAATTTCATAACTTTGTTATAGCAATGACTTAGAATTCAATGATCCTTTACAAATTAGACTTTATAAAAAGTGAGAATGATAGAGAATATATTTTAAAGCCTCTTTCTCTGCCTGTCTTATCTTTATGTGTATATACACACATAGTTATACTCAAAGTCTTGCATAAAAGTGTTCTACCAGAGTATTGCCATGTTTCTGAAGCATTTCCATTTTTCAGACTCAAATGATGATGCTTATTAAAAAAGCCACTCAGTAGGCAATGCCACTCTTAACCTATATAAATCATCATCAATACTGTCTTATTCACCAGATTCAGTATAGTTAAAGAAAATGAAGATCATCAGTATGACCCTAAGTTCCAGGTTGACTGGATTTCAGGTTTCTTAGGGGCAGGCCTGAGAGATGTTCTTGGGTTCTTTCAGCCTGTTTAGGGATTTGTCTCTCAGAGTATGTAGGGCCACCTCCTGCCCTCTTTCCAGGGCCACCATGGCATCAGGATCTTGCAAAGCAGGACAGTGCCTGTATGGGACCCCCTCCACCCAAACCTGGGAGCCCCTGAGATCAGTGCTTCCTAATTCTTGTTTGCTTCTTAGAGGAAAGAGAAGCTAAAGGACACAAAAGGCTTTAAGAGCATGTAAGATCCCATTGCTTCCTCACAACAAAATTAAAATGACTGTAGTGAGACAATAACAAAAATAACATGAACAACTTTACAAAATTTATTTTTAATACAGATTTCTGTGTATTCTTTGTCAGAAAACATAGAATATTTGATAAAACTGCTTCTAGCTCACTAAACATGAAAACAGACAAACAAGTAAAAAAAAAAAAAAGAAGATATTGTTTTATTTGGTTTGTACTCAGCTTTTTCCTAGTTTGAGTCAAAAAACTCTGCTGCCTGATCCGAAGACATTTATCCCAAAATCAGATTCCACCACAGATTTAATGCCTTTACCGGAGATCTTAACAATAGCAAGGAGACCAGGCTGCAAACTGATGCAGTCTGAACATTCATATACTCTGCCTTCAGCTCATGACTGGTGTCTCTAAATGCTATTGCCATGTTAATGACTTAATTACAATTTCTTAAATAATTTTGTGTGATTTATGTGCCATTGATGCTGCCTAAATCAAGCAGCAGGTGAATTTAGGAATTAATGAATGAGTAAGAGAAAGTAGCAGTATGACGGGAGGTGCCTTAACAAGTCAGAACAACTTTGTTTAATCTGATTCATCACAATTTGATGAGTATAAGAAGAGTTTTGCATCTTCTTTGTATCATAGAAACATGAAGTCATAGAATGGATTGGAAGGGATCTTAAAGAACATCTAGTTCACAGGTCATTCTTCTCAGGACTGTTCTCAATCCATTTTCGTCCCGCCTGTACCAGTGCTTGGGATTACCCTAATCTATACACAGGACCTTGCACTTGGCCTTGTTGAAGAGATTCGTACAGACCCACCTCTCAAGTCTGTCATGGTCCCTCTGAATGGCATGCCTTCCCTCCAGTGTGTTGAATGCCACCACAAGGGTTGATGTTTTCAGCAAACTTGCTGAGAGGACACTCCATCCCACTGTCTGTATTGCTGACAAAGATGCTAAACTGTGCCTGTCCAAATAGCAATCCTTGAGGAACATCATTTGTCACTGCTTTCCAGTTGAATGTTGAGACATTGAACTCAACTGTCTTAGCATAACCATGCAGCCAGTTTCTTACACACTGAGTGGTCCATCTGTCACATCCATGTCTCTCCAGTTTAGAGAACAGAATGTCACGCAGGAGAATGTCAAATGTTTTGCACAAGTAGAGAATATCAGTTGCTCTTCCTTTATCCACTAATGCTGTAACTGCGTCATAGAAGACCACCAAATTTGTTGGGCACCATTTGCCTTAATAAAGCCATGTTAACTGTCACCAATCATCTCCTAATTTTTTGTGTGCCTTAGCATAGTTTCTATGATCTTGCTGAGCACAGAGGTGAGACTGACTGGACTGTAGTGCCCCAGGTCTTTCTTTCATCGTGTTTTAAAAAAGGGGGTTTATGTTTCTCCTTTTCCAGTTAGTGGGAAATTCACTGGACTGCCACAATGTCTCAGATATGTGAATCCATTTAACCCCTGTTGATGTATCTCATAAGGACCAATGGACTTGTGCCATAGATAGTCTTGAACCTGATCTTGTCCTGTGGTGTGTGGTTATTCATTCATTGTATCCTTGCTTTTCCTTTCTGTGACTTAGGCAGTGTGGTTGAAGCACTTGATAGTGAAAATTGAGGCAAAAAAGTAGTATCTCAGCCTTCTCAATATCCCAGGTAATTAGGCCTCCTGTTACCTTCTGAAGAGGGCCCATATTTTCCCTAGTTTTCATTTTATTGCTAGTGTACCTATAGAAGCTTTCCTTGTGGCTCTTGACACCCCTGGCCAGACTTAATTCTATCAGGTCTTTGGTTTTTCTAACCTGATCCCTGACTGCTCAGACAATTTCTCTGTATTCCCTTCAGATTACCTGTCCTTATTTCTACTCTCTGTAGGCTTTCTTTTTATGTTTGTGTTTTGTCCAGCTCCATCTTGTGCATCCATTTAGGTCTCCTGTTATTTTTGCCTTCCTCTTTTCTGGGAAGCTCACTCCTGTGCTTGGAGGAGGTGATCCTTCAATATCAATCATCTTTCTTGGATCCCGTTCCCTCCAGAGCTTTATCCCATGGTATTCTAACAAGTAGATCTCTAAAGATGCCAGTCAGCCCTCCTGAAGTCCAGGGGAGCAAGCTTGCTGTGGACCCTCTTCATTGCCCAAAGGATCTGAGGATACTGCATTTCATGATCACTGCAGCCAAGATTGCCCCTGAGCTTCACATTCCTCACCAGCCCCTCCTTGTTGGTGAGAACAAAGTTCACCATAGCACTTCTCACTGGGTTTAAGATAATGGATGCCAGGAGGTGGGACCTCCTGGAGCAGAAACTTCTCCCTCCAATTTACTGCAACTTTGATATTATGAGGCTTTCAAGCAAAATGTAGAAAAATGAGTAAGAGCTTTACTAGAAGTGGAAAGCAATACAGGAAAAACAGCAACCAAACAAAAATGTCACCCAAAAGATCACTTTTCCCTTCAGGAAACAGAAAGTTGGACTTTCTTCAGTGCAGTTATAGCTGCATCCAGAAGGTGGTGCTGAGGGGAGCTTTCCTGATGGCAGCGGGGTCTGGCGGTTCGGCGGTTCATGTGAGGAAGCCAAATGGGCGCAGTTGAAGGTCTTCCCGCAGCAATTGGAGTCATGGCGGTAGCCTTAGGGTTGGGCTGGGCGCCTGCAATGGTGACTCCATTCCAGGAACACAAGAGAGAGTAGGCGCAGTCACTGCGAGTTGGGGACGAGTGTGGGCAAGGAGCTCTCTCCTGACAGCAGCAGCAGTGTGGGCATGGGGTGTGGTGCAGCCTCCCTGTCCCTGGGTATCTGGTAGTGGCAAGCAGCAAGACGGCTGCAGGTTCCTCTCCACAGCAGGGAGGGTGAAGCCTCTCTCATGCCTTCCCAAAATCTCATGGTGGAGCAGAAAATTTCAGCCAAGAGATCTGAACTACAACAGTCTTCTATCACTTGAAGAAGGAAGTTATGCAAAATGTAGTCCAGGAGTATCCTGGATTGCCTGTGCCTTGTGTTGTCCCTTCAACAGATATTGGGGTGGTTAAAGTACTCTATGAGGACCAGGGCTCATGTACATCAGGTCAATTACAGTCAATTAAGCTTGTACTAAGCTTGCACATGCAGTTCAAGCAATTTCTCTGGACTTCAGCAATGAGATGAAAAGAAGGGGTTCCTAGGAGCATTATTTTATATCTTCTTTGCACTGAAAGGATAATAATGCATACAGTGGTTTTTACAAGAAAAGAGCTATGCTTCCTTTTGAAAAGAGGGCTTTGTGAGCTGCCCAGCCTGCATAATCATCCGATCCGTGCCTGGATCAACATGCTTGTGAGGTCAAAAACTACATGATGCCCCTTAACCTAGGCTGGAGTCACTTCTAGCTTCAGCAGTCCAGCTCTTGAAGAGGATACATTGGGAGGAGACAGGCAATACGAATTCTCTGGTAATTTTTTCCACTTTATTTTTTTACTCTGTTTCTAAACGTATTTACCTTGACTTTGATAGACTGTGTGAAGGCTTCTACCCATCTTCTCTCTCTCTCTGATAATTAGCAAAACCTCTGCAGTTGCTGACACATCTATATCTTCCTGGTGCCACAAATCACAGTATTGGAGTATCTCCCAGTGAGAACAATTTGCAGGAATATCTTAAGCTGCAGGAAAACTACTGTAAAGAGAAATTTGGAAAGTGGGAATAAGTTTCCCATGACACTGGTTGACAGGAGGAGCCATCATGGCTACCCTCTATGAAACCAGCCATCAGCTGAGATCTGGCCCTAATTGTACAGGGCTGAATTACAGTCCTACAAAACCAAATCACACATTGATAGGTAATGGCCAAGGTGGAAACAGCAGTTGCAGCAAGCACACCTGAAGAGGCTCCTGCACTGGTTTCTTCCAAGTGTCAGCAGAAAAAATAGCCAAGAGAGTAATCAGGAGGTTATTATCTGCAGGCTCTTTACTGTCATGACAGACTACTTAGCTTTAGAGGGCTAGAAGTGTCCTAGTGTGATAACATGGTCATTTTTTTTGTTTTTGTTTCGTTTTTAGAAAGAAGCCTAGATATATATGTCAAAGACTGCCAAGGGAAAAAGTAGGAGGGAAAAGAAAATCCAATTTTTCTGACCTTTAGGGCATACACAGCAGTATGGTTAAGTCAGTAAATGGAGTTCACCATTAATATTTAAAAGACTGCGTGGTCTAAGTTACCATTCTTGAAATTCAGATGACTCAGTTCTTTTCTGTCCCATCTTGCAATCCAGATTCTACTTTGATTCAGTTCACTGTGGGGTGAATTCAGGCTCTCGGTCAATAACATGAAGTCAGATACAATGTATCAGTTCATATTTTTTTCATTTGCCCATTCTTCTTCAGTTAAGAACTCTGATAATGTAGAGCTGACATTTGGGGAAAATCTAGAAAATGAATTCCTTTTTATCTCCAGGCTAAGCTGCCTGTGAATAGAGTACTATAATAAAACCTATTTGTATGCCTGTCATACAAAGACAAACCTTTTCCAAAGGAAATGGATTTGAGTATTTGCAAGAAATGATAAACAGTCAGACAAAAAGGTACTGAATTTCCCTTTGAGATGCATAGGAGAAGTACGTTTTGCCTTCCCTTTTCAGGAAGGAGGAATTTGTCTAAAAGCCGTGTCAGCTGAGAGTCTCAGAAATAAGATCTTATCCAGATCTTTGCATAAAGAAGTGACTTGGAAATGTCTTGGGGAGAGTGGTTTAGAGTTACGAACAAAATATCAGTCTGCATTTGTATCAGAAATAAATCAAAAGAGGTGTATCCACTTCTGATAAAAAGAATCTAATGGATTTCTTTTGTGCAAAATCCTTCTGCAAAGCTGTGTTAAAATCTAGTCCTCTCTCTGATGTCTGTAGTTGAATTACTATGAATAGGTGCTTGTACAAGACAAGGTGTGGAAATAAAGCCTAATTTCAAAGTGCTGCCACTACCATGACTCTCCCATGAAGCTAAAGATTATTTTAATTTCATTTATTGTATTAATGTATTGGGTTTTCTGTGGCCAGGTTTTAGTAGCAGGGGGGGTTGATGCTAGAAGATGGACTCACCGCTGGTCAAGGCCAGGCCAATCAGGAGTCATAGTAATGCCTCTGTGATAACATATTTAAAAAGGAAGAAAAAAAGTTAAGCATTAGATGAAGAAAGGAGCTGGACAAGAATAGAGTGAGTATGTGAACAACAATGCAGACACCAAGGTCAGTGGAGAAGGAGGAGGAGGAGGAGGTGCTCCAGGCACCTGAGCTGAGGTTTCCCTGCATCCTGTGGTGAAGACCATGGTGGAGCAGCTGTGCCCCTGCAGCCCATGGAGGACCACAGAGGAGCAGAGATTCACCTGCAGCCTGTGGAGGAGCCCACACTGGAGCAGGTGGATGCCCAAAGAAAGCTGTAACCTCGTGGGAGGCCCATGTTGGAGCATGTTGGGAGGCCCATGTTGGTTCTGGCAGGGACCTGTAGCCTGTGGGGAGAGAAGCCCACGCTGGAGCAGGATTCTTCTGGTAGGACTTGTGGCCTGTGGGGGACCCACGCTGGAGCAGCCTGTGCCTGAAGGACTGCACCCTGTGCAAAAGTGACCGATGTGGCAGCAGTGTATGAAGAACTGTTGTCCTTTGGAGGACACTGGAGTAGTTTGTGCTGGGAAGAACCCCATGGAAGTAGGGGAAGGACTTCTCTCTCTGAGCAGTGGCAGAAACAATGGCTGACCATAACCACCATTCTTTGTCTCCCTGCACTCCTGGGGGGCAGGAGGTAAAACTTGAAAGAAGGGGGTTGGATGGAAGACATCTTTAGGATTTACTTTGCTTCTCAGTCTTAAGCTCTGTTCCTGTTAGTAATAAATTCAACTAGTATTCCCACTTGGATTCTGTTTCGCCCATGATGGTGATCTGTATGGTCCTTATCTCAACTCATGAAACTTTTCATTATATTTTCTCTTCTCTGCCTTTTTGCAGGGGGGAGTGAGAGAATGGCTTTAGAGGGTCCCTGGCATCCAGCCAGGGACAAACCACACAATTATATATTATAATGTGACTGAAAAAACAGCTATACAGACAAAGCTGGGGGTTCCTAGCTACTTCAGACAGCCTGGGTGACACAGCCCTGTGGGTCCCACTGTCATGCCCTCTACAGCAAGCATAGCAGACTGCTGGCTGCTTCTTGCTCCTGGGATTAAACTTCACCATGAAAAAGGTGGCCAGGGTCACAGGTTCACCATGGAAACTGAAGCATCTCATCACGTTTGAAGGTATTTTTAGAGTGGTTACATGGGAGATGTTTATCTCAGAGCAGCCTTTTCCACATGGAATCGCTGAATTTATTGATATCAGCAATCAAGAAACATCTGAATCTCATGGAGAGACATGTCTTATGCTGAGGAAAGGTGGGCTGAAGCACCTGAACGCAGATGTATGCAGTTAGCTTAGGAGTTTGGGCTTGTGTTAATGAGATCGATGAGTTCAGAAGCTGCATGTCTGTTCAGGGCTTTAGTGATATTCAGAGGTCTTTTAAAGATTTCAACCAATTTCTGTAATTCCAGTAGTAATTTATATATTTTCCAAAGCGATTTAATTATTTGCTAAATGTAGCTGAAGGATACTCTCATATTTAAGTTTAGAACAGAGGAGTTAAGACCTACTGCCTGAAAAATGTCATGGTGGGTTAAAGCATAATGATGGCAATTTTACTAAATGAAGAATGTTTGTGTGCTTACCAAGCTTAATTAAACTTTGCAGCACTTCTAAGACAGAAATATTGTTATGGTAATTCTAACGAGTAGGTAAATTGCTCATCCTGCCACATGAAGGTTGGGTAATTTACTCAAGGTCACACATCAAGTCTACAGTATAGCCAAAGTAGAGACTATCACCTCGACTCCTGAGCTGATTTCAAGTCTTCAAATAATTCTGTCTCTCCTAAGGTTTCAGCTTTTTTTTTCTGAAATAGAAACTGGCTTTTGTTCATAGACCTGATTGTTGATAAATTCCACTATCCTCAAAGGGCATATATCTCTAATCTTCCTGGTAATTCACACCAATGTGGTAATTTGTTAGAAAGTGAAGGATGGGAGGACAAAGAAGAGGACAACATGAAGAAAGAAACAGAGGCACAAACTAATAATGAAGAGTGGAATAAAAAGAAGTAGAGGCAGAAAAAAACCATGGCATACATTTGAAAGGCAAAGGATACAAGGGGGAATGATGAGTCAAAGGAAAGTGAAAGAAATAAGAAAATAATGAAATTGGAAAGGACATAATCAGGAATTAGGAGATAGGACTTGTGAGTGAAGTCAATATTCTAAGAATTGAGATGCACTTAGTAGAAATGTATAAAAGTAAAAATCTAGTCTCTCCACTACATTATTCTGTTTACATGCCAGGAAATTCCTTACATCCTCAATTAAGTACTGTACATAGAGACAGAAAAAATTGCTGCCTCTGAATAAGGATGAAAAACACAGCAAAACTCCTGCAGAGTAACCCTAAAATGGTAACAGGGGCAGACTATGTAAGGAATCCCTACTGAGATCTTTTGATTAAGCTTGCTATGGTGTAAGTGGGGAGCCTAGATTAAACCAGCCATTCCTTATTTTTTTTTCCAGTCCTTTTATGTTACAGTAATGCAAAAAACTAGTAGAAATATATAAATGAAGGTGGCTGGTTGGTTTTTTTAAAATTTTCAGTCATGCTTCCTTATATTTGCAAGGAACTTATTTTTCCCATTGAAAGCAAGAGTAGTTCAAGATGCTGCTAAAAATGAATAGATGGGAAATTCAAAGACAAAGCCTCACATCTTAGCTGACAGCCATGTCCTTCCTAACCCAATTAGGAAATCAAAGCATTTCATGTGTAGAAGGAATGAGAGCAGGACAACAGCTCTTTATCCCAAGCTGTTTCTCCTAGCATATACAGTGTGCAGTAGACTGGCAGCAGGACAGGATATTCTCTTCTTTCCAGTGCTGTTGGTAATTCTTACGCACTATTTAGCAAGTGTGGAAAAAGTATCAAGGTGCTTGGGTCAATGATTTTAATCTGTAAGAACAATTTTATACTCATCTTTGTTCTTCCATCCACGCCAACTTCTTTGCAGAGATACTGAAAAGCATCTTCCCCTATCTGTAGCTAAATCTTTTAAAAAGCCTACCAGTATTTCTATCAGAAATAGCTGATTACCAGCAAAACAGGACACCATTTCTATTCTCTCATCAGTAACATCTTTTTCTGTTTCATTGGGTACCTTTCTCAGACTTCTGAGCATGATTTGCCCATGGAGGCCATTGCATGGACATGTTGGTGATACGTACAGATAGAATTTGTTGACTGAGCACTGTTTCCAGATGGGAAAGCTCTCTGTAACTTGCCATATTCAAAATTTACTAAAGTTGCCATATTCGGACATACCACATAATTAGACTAGTTTTCACCAGATCTTTGCTTGGATAGAAGAATACCTTTAAAAAAAGGCTGCTTGTTGTCTGTGGACCAATATTTGTTTTCAAGTTTAATATTAATTTTAGATGACCCTAAAAGGCAGTGGCTATAGCACACATTTGAGTGGGTATAACTGGCAACAATGCAGTTACAGTCAATTTTCTTATCTCAGTGAATATTTACACAAGGGTTTTTGTTTTTATCTCACCAAAGCACAACCAACACTCATGATTCAGTTCATCAAAAAACTATTAATGGTTTAAGGTTAAAAGCAGCATTATTTTCTTAACCTCCAGACTGACTGCACGTCCTGGCAACTAAAGAATGTATAGATGCAGTCACATGGCATAGGTCCGATTTAAAAGTTCTCCAAAGAAATTTAATATGTCTTATTTGTTGACCCATTTTGCATTTGCTGTATTTTCACTTGGGAATATGAAATCTCTGGAGTAGTAGCTGTGCTTTGCAAATTTCCAGTTCTGGCACAGTCAGGTAATCAGAAATATCATTGCCAGTGGCTATTTACCATATTTTCTAACTTTTGATTAAATATTTCCCATTATTTTTACTCAGTATTAGTTATTATTTTTATGATTTTGAAATGAGTGTTGCAAATACTTTGATAAAGGGATTGAAAATCTATAACTCAAGGAAAAGAATTCTTGCAGAGTTCTGTTTTGTAGCTTTCCCTTACTGTGGCAGCTGACTCTCTGTAGTTACTGTCCTTTCAAAAGCAGGGTCAATTACTGGTGCAGGAAAGACAGGCAGGTAATCTAGTTCCAATTCAATCCAGAATGTTTTTCTAGTAATCAAATAGGAAACAATAATCCAGCTCCTGGTCTTCAGGATCAGAGAATCCATTCCTTCAACATCTCCTTTGGTGATCATTATACTGGAAATGTAGAAGATGAGCTCTGGATTTGGCGTCTTCATGGACCAGAGAGTTCATCTGACCAGCAGCAACCTAAGCACATGCTGCAGCCCTCAAAAGATAACTGATTTGAGCAACTTCTCTGTTCCCAGTGTTTGAACAAGAAAATTCTCCCAGATTTCCTTCCACAGTTCCTCTTCGCTACTCAGAAAAGGAGCCTGGGATAAGTGCTACACCTCAGCTTGTAGAAAATCATCTTGGGCTATAAAATTAAGAAAATCTAATACTTCTGGAAATTCCGTACACTTCATGGCTAAGTGCTCTCAGTTCTAATGGAGGAAGCTGGAATCTGTAGTCTATCACATGAAAAAAAGCTGTTTGTTGCTGTCAGGCTCATATGCTACTGTCCTCAAGGTGCTGTAAAGTCATTTAAAAGTGTCTCTTGCCAAAATTTCTGAATCTGCCACATAATCCCTTCTTTGCATTGTGACACACCATCACCACAAAATTGGTAGTGGGGCAGAGGCATAAAAGTAATGATTTTATCATTACGTAATGATCGATCGTAGACAAGATTAAGGAAACTTGGGATAAAGAAGAGAGCACTGGTATTGTCTCTTAGAGGTGTTTGTTAAAGAATATTTTGATTCAAACAGATACTCACATTTAATGACAAAATTTGATGGAATGAGAAATGTATTCTAAATTAGGAAAATACATCCTAAGAAATTTTTCAATTTCCCATGGAACAAGTGTTTCAGATGCTCATTGTGCTGGAAATATTTGTCCCATATTTCATTAAGGAAATGAAGATGACTTTCTCCTAAGGATTCCTGGTCTACATCCCCATTCCCAAGGGGTCTCCTGCTCTTCCACAGGAATTTGGGTCAGTTGAGGGTGACTCATCTAACCCAGGTCAGTCACTGACAACTTGAGTTTTTTCTCCCAGAGATTTTTTGGGCTGCTGATTCATCACCACAAGGGTGACTAGATACCACACCAAGAGTGCAATAGTGGCACCCTTCTTTCTTGGGTAGGTTTATTTTCCACTGGAAGAACTATGTCTTACAGAGATGTTAACATTTTGGTTTCATAGATTTTGTACCTTAAAGGCAAGAAAATATGTTCGAGTTTTTGAGGAAGACAACGATGCTGAGGTGTCCTGTGGCTACATTTCTTGGATGATGTAAGGTTTCTAGACAGTTGACCAGATTTGGAAAGGATCACAATAAGGTGAAAGCAGCGTGACTCAGAGGCCAATAACTGTAGGGTGCTTCAAGGCCCCATAGAAGAACTGCAAAGACGAGCACTGAGGCTGCAGATAATGCAAGTCTACACACCACATCAGTCTGTACTTGCCATTCTGGCAAATTTCACTGAAAATGAGACATTTTCTGAGATAAAGTAGCATTTTTCTTAATCATAGTATAATGTAATTTTGTCTGATGCAATTTCAGTAAGTCTTATTTTTACATTATCTTCAGTCCCACAATCATGCACAGATTAAATCATTTTATAAAGCACAGAACAAACAAACATGACAAAATATTTCTTTAAAAGCCATTTTGGATTAAAAAAATAAAGCCTTGTAAAAATAAAACCTCAGATCCAAAGACAATGGAGTTATTTAGACTTTTTACCACTGACGATTAGTGTTTTACAGTATTTTTATTCTCTCAGCATATCTCTCCCAAATCAAAAGAGACATTTAAAGGCAACTACTTTAATATTCTGAGGGCAAAAGTTTTTGTATAAATCCACATTCGTGAGAATTTTACAACTTTTTTTTTT